>CALSCE010010649.1:949487-961127 GCA_943593645.1 Bovichtus variegatus
TCAGTCAGATGAGTGGCTACCTATACATATACATAAAAGAGGCCCCAACACAATAGTCCCAAATCCAACTCTGCATAACCTCATTCCAATTATGTTACAATTGAGAACTTCCTCACAGAAACTGCAATCTTAACATGCCACGGCAGGTCAGAACAAAAACAAACACCGGCTTACCTGCGGCTCCCACACAATGCAGAGTCTTCTGGACAGGTTGATCATGTCATTAATCATTAACAGTTGCATTTAGCTGCAAGCTAAAAGAAAATGTGACAGAACCACTCACATGCGCCGTGGTAACCACTAAAGTAAGTCACGTGAGAAAAGGAAGTTTTTAATATTATTAATATTGTAGTCAATATCGGTTTTGGGGGAATTTGGATCGTAAATATTGTCAAAATTAGAGATTTTCGTAATACTAATTATGATTTGAGTTTGACAGTTCATTCTTGACCTTGAAAAAAGTAGTTTGACAAATCTTAACTCAAGCTTTTTCCATAGCAATATCTGCTAATGAAGACTTTTCGGTAGACCTGAAAGATCCAAAATAGCTAGTCTGGACCTTAAATTAATATTATTTTGTCAATCTATAATGACATTGACATTAATGCTGACATCAATGCTAAAAGAATTGGTAGTAATACTACTATGTGTATTAACCACCATCCTGGACCAATGATCGTTGTTAAATTAAGAAGCCAAAGGAAGTAAGGAAGGAAGGAAGGGAGGAAGGAAGGAAGGAAGGAAGGAAGGAGGTGGCATGATATTTGTCTTCCTTCACTGAAACATAATCACATCTTGTTAGAATAAAAGTTAACAGCTCCTATAATGAATCAAAGCAAGAGAGCATTTGTCAGACAGCTGTAATGACGTGAGCTGCTGAGAGGACTCAGACACTGATTAAAGGGCAGAACACAGGAAAACTGCAGTGGTTCTTGAGGAGAATAAAGGAGTGTCTGTTTGCATCCATATCAGTCCACTTGAGAAAACAAAGGAAGATAAAGATCACAGGGTTTACATGACATTCTGACTTAACCTCTTCTGTTCAGTGGCACGACACCTGTGGTGAGTTACAGTCTCCAACCCTCAATTACCTCTTCCAACTCCATAGCTGCAGCCAAGTTCAGTTCATAAAAAGGTATCTGCAGCAAGATGCAGAGTAGCAACCACCTAAATGTAGTGATGTTTACATGCAAATGTATTATTTGCAAGTGTATCCATAACTTCATTCCACCTGTGACACCCTGTTAGGAACTATGTCTATGTTGCTAACGAGAGCAAACAATGGCGTTCATTATTGTCACCTTGCGGTGGCTTTACTGGTCCCTTTCAAGTAATATATTCACCAGGAAGTGAGCACCTGAACCCATGAAAGACGACCTGCTTGGGGTCCCATCGTGTCCTAGGTTCGTAAGGTGCCGATCTCGGAATCTATGGCGTGACGACGATAAGCCTCGGGGGGGAAAGGGTTGATGTTTTCGGGGTCAAGACTTATTTTTTCGTCCACTGGTCTATCAGAGTCCGAATAGCAACTTGATTGATTGAGAATCGAGTTGGAGTTGAGAGATGACGTCTACAACCGGATTGTTTCACAACTTTACAAAGAAATTTTAGGATAAAGCTAAATTATCGTGGGACGATAGCTGATGGGTTCAGAGAATGCATTTTGGACGATGCTTTTCAGCTCTTTAGTCCTCTACATGGACCGTGAACAGTCCATGTAGAGGACTAAGCCATATACAGCCTCCTACAGAGGCACTAAAGGTTTGGACCTAATTCAAAGTGCATTTTACAGGCATCGCAATTACTTACAACATCAATGAGATGTGAGTTGCGCAGGTTGGCTCACATACACATATGAATTCCTACTAGGCAGTGCGAAAACCAATTTAAGTGAGATGAAAGTGTGTTTATCCCGAGGCTGTTTGACTGCACACAGCATACAGAGACAAGAGGAAAAAAGTAGAGAGAATGTGGGAAAATTAGAGAAAGAACTGGGTTTTCTTGTTGGCTCTAAGAGCAGAAATTCAAGGTCCGAGACTTGTGGCTGTAAAAACAGCTGGAAAATGTTGCCCCTTTGCAGGCCGCTGTGTTAAGGACTCAGCCTACATGGTGCACACGCTTTACCAGGTGATCAACCGCCACGTCCCAACCAAAATCTTACTTATTACTATTTTAAATATTACTTGTATACTTTTCTTTGCCTCAGCAGGTCATGAGATTGCTGATACCAAGGTTCTGACCAAGTCTACCTCAAGGTCTCGCATTATACTTATTGATATCTTTACGCTGCCTCCTCATTCAGTCCAGACTTTGATTGACTCACTCCACATTAGATGTTTTCCTATTTTTCAGTGAGAAATGAGCTGATGAGTGAGGGGGCTATAGCCACAGTAGGGAGGTGTGTGTGTGTGTGTGTGTGTGTGTGTGTGTCTCACCATCATTAATAATAGCAGTCAGCATGCTGCCCTTCTTCTTGCTGGCGTGTCGGTCGTAGGACAGACACTGCAGGTCTCTGAAGCTGGGTGCTCCCTTGGGACAGGGAGGACGTTCACAGGCCTTGTGCTCCACACTGCTCTTCTGACAGTGTCGCCCACCAGGACCAGGCCTGCACAAACACACACAAACATATAGTTTAGGAAACAAGGAGATGAAAGGCTATAGAGAGTCTGTAAACATTGGTATCCAACGAGATGAATTGACGGGTATTTTATTTATTTTTTAAATACACACGGCACAGTTTTAACACATAATATTTTATAACTGCCAAACAGACTCTTGAGCCAAATTATTTCAAAGGTTATTGAAAATAATTAAACAATGTCATGCGCGCTAGTATGAGAGCTGATCTGAATGTCACATCAGAATCACTTCACTTGGAGGCTTTTTTCAATGCCTCTCGGCAGCATGGCACACAGATGGAGGAAAGTCGTGCTTTGGTGGGGACACATGCGTTTGTGTTGCCAATATTTATAAATCATATGTAAATCACATCACACAGAGATCCAACGCCACACGATTGGAAAATGTAGTGTGCGAGCGACAGTGTACGGGATCTACGATCTGTGGGTAAATCATACTATTGAAAGCAAAAATAGATTCCAGCAGGTGACATAAACACAGCTGGATGAAGAGCTCCACTCTGCTCCATGGAGATCTGCCACCGATGTGCCGAGGTTTCGCAATACAACACTCATTATACACCAAATTTTGAAAGACAGGATCCTTTTGCTGTATTTTACACTTACTGATTCACACTCAATTCAAAAATGAGACTGAAATAAAAAGTAGCAGCATTATGTGATGCCTGCTCTGTTTTCTTCTGTGTAGATAAATGTATCAATGACATTGGTGAGAAACTACCCTGTTTTAGTTTAATTATTGTATGTTAGAAATGTGGTCCTCTGTTGAAATATCAATGACCTTAACTAAAGTATTCTTTCATTTAAAGGGATACTCGGCTCTATCTCACTGCGGCGTGTGCTTCCCCCTGTGTCGTGAGCGGCTGGAGCTCGGCGCTCATTGGCCGACCACACTCGGCCAGGTGACGCAAAGCATTGTAGCATTTTTATTGCAATGTGGGAAATTGTTACACACACACACACACACACACACACACACACACACCCACACACACACACAAACACAGACAGTCAGATGACATACGGAGGGTTGTCACATTTCCTCTGTCTGAACTGGACTCCAGTACCGCAGGTCCTGCTGCACATGCTCCACTGGCTCCATGGACTCCAGTCACCGTCCACATGCTGAGGGATGGGAGTCTTACTGACACACTCGCCTGCCCTGCACCACTGACACACACACATACACGCACACAGGTTAAAATCTTTTCAAATACACTTCGTCATCATAGTCTTCATTTAGGCAAGCCAAGAGGAGAGGTGATGATCTGAGTGTCTGAGGAGCATGGAAGCAAAGTGTGTGAGTGTGACAGTCCTACCTTGTCCGCTCCACACTCTGTTCCATCCAGAGGAGGATCCAGTTTGGTCTTGCAGGATGCATCTCCCCCTACCAAACACCACAGGCCAGCGCACATCAGGTGCTGATACACACAAACACACACAGAATTCTCACATAAATGCCATTGTTCACATGATACATTTATTAATGTCAAATCAATCATGTCGTACTCCCCACTGTGCTGCTTTCACTTTTCCTTTTTACCGAAACAGCTGTCCTGATTTGCATATTACTTCTAATTGTTTCTTCTTTTTTTTGTTCTTTTTGATCATTAAATAAAACTCAACACTTTCTCTTGATGTTTCACATTAAAGACCTTCCATGAAAGGGAAGGATTATGCCTTCTGAGCCACTGGGAGATGTGTAATGTGAAACATCTGTGCACCTGCTGAGTTTACCAGCAAACAGCATGATAATATGACAGAATACACTTGTTAGATAAGGAAAACATTTAATCAAAGACCTGTCTCAACTGCAAGTCTGTTTCAAATAAAAGTTTGGTTTTCTCTGTGAAGGTAAATAAAGCTCTGGATGCTATTTTAGAATTATGGTATGTAATATGGTTTTCAATTAGTTAAACCCTGTGGCACCAGACACATGTCTGGAGGAGCAACAACAATGGTCAGGACAGTTCTTTCTAGTCTGAATATTACTTCTAAGTTTGAATCAAATGACAGGCTTGAAGCTCACTACCAGGTGGATTCACACAGTAGCAACCTACTTAATATCAGGCTTCAGTCACAGAGCTCCTAACGCTGGAATCTGAAGCATTTTTACAACAAAAACCTGAGGACGGCAAAGAATGCAGTGATAAACACTTGTTCTCTTTACCTTAACCCCTCATGCATCTACTTGCTACTGTATACATACTGCACAATTAACATTTACATCGGGTGGTGACTCTTTGTGACTCTGGCTAGAAAACTCACCACAACAAAAGATACTGATCAACCCCTCAGTCCACTTCTCACATTACATCTGTCAGACGCAGATCTTTAAGATGGAGGAGGCTCCACTTCAGCACAAGTTTTGTCCCTTCTGCTATAGCAGCCTGCTGAGCACAGTGTGCACATTTGCATATACATACTGTATGTGTGTGAACGTATGGAAGTACTCCCCCTGTAAAACCATAAAAAAAAACAGATCTTCTCTTTGCTCTTGCTTTGATATGATCCTCTGCTGACAATTGTAATTGTTGTAATTAGTGAATTCTCTCACAAAGAGGACTTCTGTCTGCGCACAGCTTTTGCTTACAGCTGAAGTTTGGTGACCTTTGACCTATTGTAGACTGACAGCACTGACAGCACTGACCTTACGGAGACCAGAAGGTCCAGAATGTCGTCAGACAGGAGCGGATGGTACAAATGCATCTGCTTGAATTTATTGTGCCATTATAGTCCTGTTGGCCCCTGAGAGCGCACGTAGGCACTACAGGAAGTCGCTCACCCAGACCAGTATCTTTATCTAAACTCTAAGATCAATGGAGCCTACACAGAGCACAACATCTTCTCAGTAGGTCCAGTGGGCACACAGGACCAACAGATACAAGGAGTAGACAACTTCAGATCAGAACGGACCCTGCTAAATCAGGGAGGACCACCAGAACCATCCCAGTGGGAATCCCTTACACGGCTATACTGTCAGAACATCGAACCACAGTCTTCAAGCCACAGGCAGTCAGCTCTTACCAGAAACCATTCAACACCTTAAGATTTCTGCTGGTAAACCCTAAAGACCGGACCCCTACAGCTGGGGAGAACACTACATCAGTGAATCCACAAGAGACCGAATGAGCAGCGGACACCAGACCAAAGCTGCTCGACCAGGAGTCGTGATGAACGTGACACCTTTCATTAGATTCATCTGTTTTCAAAAATTCCTTCTCCAGTTTTTCCAATGATTCGCCAATGGATACATATTTTATGATGTTTTGTTTATTTGTCTTAGAACCTTTCTTTCCCCTTGCCAGCACATATGACCCCGTACTTTTTTGGACTCTTATTCGTTCTAAATATCATTGGATTTCCTGTTTTTAGAGTGAGTTTATAAATATGTTATGAAAACTGAATAACACGTGACGTAAAATACTAGGACAAATAGAGTGTTGTACCTCCATGTCATTGCAGAACGTGGCATTGGTTCCAAACAGGATTTGGCACTGTTCATCCACACTGTAGTGCATGCCTGGCAGCTTGGGAGGAAGCCGGACTTGGTAACGGCTCCTGGGATCTGTGTGCAGGAGGCAGGCACTGGCTTTAGACCTGTTTGGAAGACGCACAAGAGAAGGACTCAAAACGTGCCCACCAGTGAACTGTTTTATTTCCATTTCTTTCCATTGTCAAATCTGAATTCAAAAGAGACTTGGCATTTACAGCGGGGGAGATTTGAATCATGTTAGTTGTTATTTTGAAAGCAGATATAGATAAGCATTGATGGTGACATCAGAGGATATACAGTACAGTATGAGCCAAAGTAAAGACATGTATGTGTGATATCTATCTGATATTGGTGTAGTTTCCAAGGACTGATAAGGATTATGGTCCAGCAGAAAGCATTTATCTTAAACTGCAAAAATGCTGTTTTCATAATTTAATATACAGTCCTAAATGAGCTGGGCTGGACCATTAGCCAATGTAGCCAACTGCCTGCGAGCCCAATTTCTATAGATATACTATTGTGTAGTTTACATATACAGCTACATATACTGTATATACTGATGTTATTATTTATATAATCTGCAATAATTTACTAAATGTTTCATTTATCACTGTCAATGTGGCCACCTGCACACTACAGCTGTTTATTTAAGAACATTGCATCATATTATATTAACTGGTCATATAATTTATTTATAATTGATATCATATATCTTAGAAACAAATATAATAATATATGTAATTGTATGTAAAATGTGGTGGACTATAAAGTACAATAATTACGTTTTCAATGCATAGCTTAATTAATGGAGAGGCATACAATGGAAATACAAGTTGTGTACAAGTGCCTCAAAACTATACTTGGGTATAGTACTTGAGTAAATGTACTTGTTTATGTTCTACCACATTCAGTGAGCAGTTCATGTCAGGGAAGCAGAGGCAAATGAAAGGTAAATGTTTTTTATCCATGGCAATCACTAATCCTCTTAATACAAACTTCCTTAATTAGAGAACAATTGAGAATATGGCACGATCGACGGCCCACGACTGAGAAAAAGCAGTATTATTCTTTTCAGCAAACGTTGGTAAGTGTGTAGTAGAATTCCACCATGGACCAGAGCCAGGACAGGACATTCTTCTCAAACATCCAAGTAGCTTTGTTTACTTACATCTAAGCACCTTCAATAAATAAGAGTGAGTAGGCTGCAGTCCTCAGAGAGGACCGTGAAAAATGAATTCAGTCTGAGAAACCATTGAACATAACGAAGGTCTGTGACAGTCCGGCATCTTTTCCAGACATCTTTAATCAAGTCATTCAGTCTGCAGGTCAAAACATCATGAATTCCTTACAGGGATTATTACTTGTGTTTATAATTCCTCTTCTATCCCTGTGAAATGCTGTCATCCAGATGAACAGTTTTTCTGGTTAATAAGGAAGAACTTGTGCTGGCATGAACTCAAAGTTAATGTTTTAGATAAGTGCTATTCAAGTGTTCGTAATGGGAAGTTGATTTATCTTTCTTCTTTTTTTTTATGATGCCCTGGCCTTTAGTGTGGTATAGAGCAGACTGTTCTTGGGAATTACTTTGCTGTGTGTTTGTGGTTTTGGTGTCAGTGAGTTGGAGACATTGATCTGCCTCTTCACAGACCGTTTTCAAGTCTGATAAATCACACTCACATGTAGTACACATGCAGTTGCATTAATGCTATCCAGCGGAGTGTCCAACCTCAGATAGAGGATGGGTGTTTATTCAAAACAGAATGACTAAATGAGTAACGAACACATGTGAGCTGCGTGTGCAGGGACAGAATCATGAATGCAAAACTGATTTTAAGCATTAGTCCTGATTTTACATTCACTCAGTTGGAAACTGGCCCTCATAATGTTCTTTAGATGTTTAGCAGTTATGGGTGGGGCCTCAGGCTCTTAGCAGAAGGGAGATGCTTCACTTCAAGGTTCAATTCAGTGGAGTTTGCACATGAGGGAATCAAAGTGACAGTGAGCAGCTTAGAAGATCAGATGACACAACCTATTTTGCCGGCTTAAACAAAGAAGTGTTACATTCACAACTCTTAAAATATGTTTTAATCTGTTGGATTTATAAACAGTAGAATGATTTTAAGCAACTTGTACTTTACTTGAGTGTGTCCATGTTATGCTACTTTATAATTCTACCTTTGTACTTTTTACTCCACTACAGCCACAGTTATAGGTTACTTTTCCAGATAAAAAAATAAATGGGATCAGTTTATAAAGTTGAAAGATGGGGCGGCTGTGGCTCAGGAGGTGGAGTGGTTGTCCACCAGTCGGTGGTTAGATCCTCGGCCTCTGCAGTCAGCATGTCAAAGTGTCCTTGAGCAAGATACTGAACCCCAAATTGCTCCCGATGGCCAACAGTGTGTGAGAGTGTGTGAATGGTTATCTCTGATGAGCATGTGGCACCTTGTACAGCAGCCTCTGACTCTGTATGAATGTGTGTGAATGGGTGAATGCTGATGTGTTGTAAAGCACTTTGAGGGATCGCTAAGATTGGAAAAGCGCTTTATAAATGCAGAACATTTACCATTTGAAATTCTACAGGGAAATTTAAACTGACAACTTTATCAGAATATTGCAGACATCCTTTTATATCTTCGTCAAAAAGCAACACTGCAGGAATGTTATACAAAGAGTGTTAAACTGACAACATCCTGACCACATTATTAAGAGTGTTGCAGATATAACGAACATGTACTTTTGCAAAAACAGTCTATGAACTTTAAGACATTTTTAGAATGTTATATTAACATATTTGTCTAACATTTCATCTGTGACATTTAGAAAACTTCTTAAAAACTATTAAATGTTATTCAATGTTGTGGGAATGTTCCCTGCTAGCTGGGGCGTGCGTGTGCATGTGCGTGTGCGTGTGCGTGCGTGTACGTGCCACATCTGTATGATTCCAGAATTCAATCAAATGCTCGGGTGGCCTTTGCAGGGCAGAGTAGTACTGGGTCTCTTACCATCATTCGAGAGTAAAAATGGCGACCGTGGAGTCCCAGTGGTGCAGCTTATACAGGCCGCACAGAGGTCGCGAGTAACACACTGACAATGAGCCTCATGCAGCAACATTCTCTTGAATTTCTCTTATATTTTTCTCTTAATTTTGTCCAATGTCAGCACATGTGTGCATGTAACAGAGAGAGAGAAAGAGCTGGGTGTGGTTGTGAGCTGTGTTTATTACTCAGCATAAAAGTCAAATGCTAGTGTTAATAGCAGCAATTCAGCTGCTCAGCTGGTTAATTCAAACTTATCCAGGCTGCGTTTTAATTCTAAACATGTTCCTCAGACAAATGCACACAACGGACGTCCGTTCTCTGCAGCTGCCCTGACGAACAGGCAGCTAACACTGCTAACCGGCTTTTCACTTGGATGCTGAGAAAGCCGACCCAGATAATTAGCCGGTCGGTTGCACGTGTAGCCTTGTTAATCTAAGGCGTAAACGTTTAAGAGGTTTAGTTACTGTGTCTGTACTGTTTATTTACAGCAGCTGTAGGTTGATTCAGAATAACTTTAGCATGGTCGCTGCTCAAGCTAACTGGCTACAATCGGTTGAGCTTTCAAGCCAAAGACAGAAAGACGCTACATGACCAGCTAAAAAGTGACCACACCACCATCGTGAAAAATGACATTATGAAACAAATTATGTCATTAAAGCCTAATGTGATGTGATTGAAAAAGACTGTCTATAATGAAATAAAACATTGCATTCAATACAACTCTGAAATAACATTATAATAATAATAATAAGTCAAGTTTTAATGTCTTCAATTATTTAATAAGGGACGGTGGTAGTCTAGTGGTCTAGTAGTCAGGCTTAACCCTGAGTTGCTCCAGAGGACTCTCCCTGTAGTTAGTTCAATGTAAGTCGCTCTGGATAAGAGCATCTGATAAATTACATAACTTATCGATATGATTATTTATTTATACGTGTCTTTTATATGGACCTCGGGTGCATCTAGCTGTAGCTCACCTGAGGAAGTTCTCCAGGTCATCTCTGCTGCAGGAGGACCAGGACAAGTCGCTGGGGTTTCTTCCTTTCACCCATTCACCAGACATGATGTGGGAGTGACCAGTGCAGGTGGCATGGTCGTCGTCATGGCTCATACCCATGCTACGGACAAGACACGGACACATAGGCACTGCGTTAAAAAGGAGTAAGGCTGCTTCTTAAACAAGGGAGTCAACCAGCCACCTTTTCAATGCATGCAATACAGCATCTCTTCAATGAGAGGTACTTGTTAAGTAGATGCATTGAGTCCTCCATTCCCAGTATAATGATTACCTTGGGAATTTGAAACAAAATTCCTTCCTGTAGACATATGGCTAATTGGATGGCAAGATTAGTATATGCAAGTTGTGACTTGCAGTGTGTAATTTGGTAAATTCTCCTTCCTGCATCGCTTCTCTGCTCAGCCAGCATCAAATATTATGATAATTTCTCCTTTTATGTAGCCAGATTTTTGTATCCATGCAGGACATTGTTATAATCCTATCCTGTATATGAAATGTGTCGGAAGGCAGTCTTACTCCATTCGTATTGTGAATTCTTTTGAGTGGATATATACTTGACACTGATTATTTAAATCTTTCACCATAACATAATAGTGATTGTCATTCAATGTCTAACTTTACCTTATTAACACAGTTAATTAAAAAAGCAGTGTAACCCATTTTTATCACAGTGCATTAATCTGTCAGCTGGAAATAATTGTACGTACACTGTACGTGAATTGTGTGTGAGAGCCACAACATGTACATGAGAGAAAATGGGCAATAGATATGAGGACTTTAAAATGTTTTAAGAAAATCACGATTTCCATTTGAGAACTGTGCAAAAGCAACTGACACAAACTGTAAAGATACAGCTACAGTACACACACTTAGAACGGGATAGAACCCCTGTACAGTGCAGTGAATTCCCTTCAACCAGCAGCACATCTTACAGTAACACACCTGCAACATATTGATGGAGCAGAGTCAGAGCTTGAGGGAAGCTCTGACAGGAAGGATCTCTTACCCACAGTGCATCTCTGCAAACATGCATGTCATAAATAGAGAGCAACAGAGGAAGGAGTGTGTGTTGAAGCAGGGAAAGCTTCACTTGGGCACAGTAACTGTGTGCGTGTGTGTGTGCTTGCGTGTGTTTCCACCCAAAGGCATGACCCACATTTGCAAATTAAAAACAACAACCTACTCTGAACTTCAGGCACAGACTCAGAAATAAATTACAAGTGCAGACTCTTTCCCTTGGTTGAAATGAAAGCAATATAGAATTACACATACTTGTCCTCATCCACTACAAAGGAAAGTGCAATACCTTCAAAGCAAACAGAGAAGCGCAGAGTCTGAGAACCATCCGACTGGGCCAGAGCAGACAGGCCTCGCTATCTTAACACTGCACTAGACATTGAGTCTATATCCTATATATGTATATATATATATATACATATATATACCTATATA
>CALSCE010010649.1:966127-1004582 GCA_943593645.1 Bovichtus variegatus
TCTCTCTCTCTCTCTCTCTCACACCTGCTTTCTGTCTGTCTCTGGAGCCAGGCCACAGAGGCTCATTTGAATCCAGACAGGCATAAATTAAATAACTGACGAGGATAAGACAATCAAAGCCAGATGACAGAGAGAGAGAGAGACAGAGAGAGAGACAGAGAGAGAGAGAGAGAGAGAGAGAGAGAGAGAGAAAGAGACAGAGAGAGAGACAAAGAGAGTGAGAGACAGAGAGAGCGAGTGAGAGAGAGAGACAGAGAGAGAGAGAGACAGAGAGAGAGAGAGAGACAGAGAGAGAGACAGAGAGAGCGAGTGAGAGAGAGAGAGACAGAGAGAGAGACAGAGAGAGCGAGTGAGAGAGACAGAGAGAGAGAGACAGAGAGCGAGAGAGACAGAGAGAGAGACAGAGAGAGAGACAGAGAGCGAGAGCGAGAGAGAGACAGAGCGAGAGAGAGAGACAGAGCGAGAGAGAGAGACAGAGAGAGAGAGAGCGAGTGAGAGAGAGACAGAGAGAGAGAGACAGAGAGAGCGAGTGAGAGAGACAGAGAGAGAGACAGAGAGAGAGAGACAGAGAGAGAGAGAGAGAGAGCAAGAGAGAGAGAGACAGAGAGAGACAGAGAGAGAGAGAGCGAGTGAGAGAGAGAGAGACAGAAAGAGAGAGACAGAGAGAGAGAGACAGAGAGAGAGCGTGAGAGAGAGAGAGAGAGAGAGAGAGAAGAACAGAAAGCCAGAGACAGCAGGATCAAGTTTTGGCCTAACCACATATTACTTCACTGGTGGATGAAGCTAATGACGCTTCAGGATTCAGGTCTGTGTGATAAGACAGAGCTGCTCGGAAGAAACACAGAGAAACAGCTGGAGAAGCTCAAGCATGGGCTGTTCGACCATTAAATAAAGTGGAGCAATACATTCACAAAGTTAAGATGATATAAAATTGAGGTTTAATAGGAGCTTTTCTGCCACAGTCTGGGTCATTATAAAGCTCCAGTGACTGCACACTGTCTGAACGTACAACTAGCAGAGAGAGTTGGCTGAAAGAGTTTGTTGTAGTGTGGCTTTATATCAGTCCAGCAATGTTAAAAGATCCATTTGTCTCCATAGGTTTACTGCAGGTGTCTTTCTCATATATTGTGAGGTCAGAAGTAAAAGGCACTGTTAACTTTGTTCTTTTTCCCATTTGGTGTGGTTAAAACACACTCTGGTCCGATTGCCTGGTGAGAACTGGTCGTTTGGGCTGGTGAGAAAGCTGTCAATCAGACGATGGTGCGGACCAAACAACTGCACCGAGACTGCTTGAAAAGGTTAGGACTCAGACTCTGGTGCCGTTGGTTTGTGGTGTAAAAGCAAACGAACCAACGACAGGATTTTATGATAGCAGATATGGGATTTTATAATTAATCTGGCCACGTGTATAACCTATTTATGCACCCATCACGTATGCACATCCAAGCTAGTTTTTCCCTGATTAAAAGGTCAAAAGCTGTTAAAACAGCTGTGATTGTTTCTGACTCTACTTCGTCAGTTCCTTAAGTCCCTGTGATCCCACAGTAAAAAGCACAGAATCATTAAAGTACAAAAAACCTCATGTGCGTGTCTGGCCACTCCCCGACGTTCGCTGCGAGTCCGCACCGTCATCTGGGGTCATGCAAAGAGGCTTTTGTACAGTCCTGTCTCTATCTGTTAGTCATGTCTAATCATAACATGCGGTTTGTCATTCCCCGGAATTTGATTTCCCCTCGTGGGTCCTGATGACGCAGAATGACAATCAGCCGTCATAACTAACTTCATGTTTACTCCTCTTGGATTGTTGGTTAAAAAGTCAGTGTGAACATGACCCAGACCAAAACTAAAATCAAAACAATGTATCATTTTTTCCCTTGGTCCGGACCAAATGAACCAAACTAAGAAAGCATCCATGGATGGTTGACTGCCTGCATTAATCCTGGAACTGCTCATTCCCTCCAATAGCAACACGAAAGACAGCCGACTGAAAGTAGGTCAGTTACATCCACAGCTCTTGATAATAGCACATTAGGTGAATTTTTCACAAATGTTGCTGTGCTGCCGGCGTGTTTTTGTAGTCTATTCCAGCTGTTTTGTTGCTGCTTCTTGTCTAATTCTCAGTTCATTGTAGATATAATGTAGTCTTTTTCTTCCAAGATCAACAGATACCATTAGAGAGACAGATCATTGCTTAATGCATGATGCTTCTTATTAAACAGGTCAAGCAGTTTCATAAACTTCAAAAAAATATATTTTTTGGGGGGCAGCGGAGGAACCTGCGAAGCTTTATTGTGTGATTCTGCCTATGTGGGTCATTGAATAAGACACTAACAGTAATTAATACATTTGTCCACCTTTCACTCATATCATATAGTTTTTATTCGTGGACGAAACTTTTCGTCAATAGATATTTTTTGTCATAGTTTTTGCTAAAACAAGTAACACTGATTATATAAAATGTTACCTTTTGAGAAAAAGTATTGGTGAAAAAAAACAAAAAAAAAACAGCCATCAATATATTATCTGTACACACTTACCCTGTGCAGGGTCCTGGAGGGCCTATCCCAGCTCAACTTGGAGCAATCTACAGTCACCAATTCACCTAGCCTGCGTGTCTTTGGGCGGTTGGAGGAAACCCTCACAGACACAGCGAGAACATGCACACTCCACAGAGAGAGGCCCCAGCTGTCTGGTGGACTGGAACGAAGGAAAGAACCCCGCCCTGGAAAAATATACCAACATTGTATTTTGAGAAAGAAGTTTTTCGGATTTAGAGCTGGAGATTTTCTGAAGCCAGCATTAGTGGTACTACATGTTACAACCAAACAAACAAACAGTTTGTCTCCTGGCTCTGAGAGTGAACCACCTTGCTCTGCCGGCTGCCACTGCAACTCAGATCCGCAGAAGCAGCGGAAAACGGATGGATGGATGATGGAGGCGTGGTGACGTGACCCTTTAAGATTCGTACTCGCAATTTAACTTTTAGCCATGCTCTGAACAAACTTATTATGACTTTTAAACTATCTTAAACAAGCTAAGTACAATAACTAACAATAGTAATGTGTAGTTTTGCTAAATGCTAGACAGGTCTTGCTACATGAGCTAGTCCACAAATCAACAGCTACTACATGCTTCTCCACCTACCAAGGTGACATCATCAAAAACAAAAACAGTAATTAATCATTAATCAAGAGTCAAGTTAACCAAGGCCACCAGTCCATAGCTCCTTTAAAGGCTGTGTTGAGACCAACATAGCGCTGTGAGTAAAAAGGCAGGTTCTTAATTCATTTGGATGAGACCACTGTGACTGAGACAGGAGATGAAATGATTGCAACCGTGATAACTTTCCACCGTTGTAAATTCCTGTCTCATAGTATTACAAACCTCAGTACTCTTTGGGCTCTCTGCATTATATTTTATTTGTCTGATACCAAAAAGCAACACACCTGTATTTCTCTACAGACTGATGGGATGGTCACTTTTGATCTGAACAACTATCGAGAGTTGCAGACCTCCAACATGGCGGCCAGATGGTGTGTCACATCACATCAACAGAGGGAAGATCTGCCTCTCCACAGCTCTAATGTTACTGTGAGTGTGTAAGTGTGTGCATGAGTATATGAGTGATCTCTGATCACTGAGTGTAAAGTGTTTCTAATTAGGGAGGCGGGGGGGGGGACTACATTTTATAACTCAAAACACAGTTTGTTTCTTTATGCACACACAGACAGGTGAATCTTTAGAGTACATTAATCTTGATAAATGTTGTTGAAGAAAGACTCTGCAAGGTATTGTTTTAAAAGTAATTCAGAAAGCTATGAAGGGAAACAGTGAACACTGCTTTCCTCTCACACACCGACTCTTGAACACTCACCTTGAACTAAAATAAGTGAAAAATCACAGCCGTTTTTTACGGTGTTTTCACTGCGACTGAAGAGAAAATACACCAAGATTGAAGGCCTCGGCTATCTCATGCAAACTATTTCAAACTTCCTCCGAGAACCTGGACTCCACATTATGTGCTGCACTCTGCTCTTGAAGTTACACTACCGTTTAAATCTCCAGTCATTTTTTATTCGACCCACACCTCAGGCCAGGAGCAGTCCGACATTTGTATTTTATTTATTAAAGCTGTCTCTGGGTTCAATCTCGATGTGACAGATCTATATGGAAGTTCATTAAAGCCAAAAGTACTGAGCAGCAATCAATCACATTTTGAGAGTGTAGTCTGGAACAAGCAAGGACAGGATCTTTGTTTCATCAATCACTGCCTCTCTTTCTGTCATCGCTCTGCTAGTGCTACACAATAAAGGAATTTATAGCGTTGTCTCCTGATTTCATCGATAAGTTTACCCTTGTCTATCACTCAAATGCACACTGAAAGCCATATGCTTTTACCTGGAAGAGAAGTGTCCTGTCCAGCCTTCTGCGCAACGTCAGCCTATTTCTAAACATGACTTTCACATTAACCTGATTCGGGCACTTTCTTTTAAGGATGTTAGACAGAAATGGTAAGTGTGTTCTCAGATGACCAGCATCTGTCAAACCAGCTGGAGAGGAAGAATGAGAGGACATTGGACTGAGCCTACATACAAATAATGATTTTCATTTCCATAGATTTCTTTCATTGCCGTCTTAACATTTCTCATCTATATTTACTCTTCAGGCAAGGTTTATCCACCCGCTCAGTACATGCAGTTATAGCGTGGGTTGCAAGATACAGTTGGTGAGCACAAGTTCTCACAACCTTACTCTGACGACAAGAATTCAAGTCACTGCACAAAACTGATAAATAACCTCATGGGAAAGTCTGTTTTGGGGTAATCCCGCAAATATAATCAAATACATCCATAATTCAGTCCTGCTCGGCATATGTGTAGCTTTGGGTAAAGCTAAATTATTTAATAACAGACAAGATTGCTACACCATGACCCAAACTATTTTCCAGGCCAACCAGTAAGTAGAAAAATGTGGCAGGTAATTGAGATGTAAATCAACCTGTCAGCAGATAAAAACTTACTTTGGATCATCAGTGATGACACACAGACTGAACTTTCTCCACACTTTCCTTTATTCGGCATAGTTCTACAGATTTTATTCTGCTAAATGTTGCTGTGCCGGTCTATCGTGTTTTTTTTTTAAACTGCTTGTGTATTCTTGCCTGTGTTTCTGTGTGTGTGGTTTAATGTTAATGCCGTGACAGCAGTGTGTGCCAGCTGTCTGTGTGTGCACATGCATGCACGTCTTATGTTTAAAAAGGTAACCTATGTTTTGCTCTTTGGTATGGTCATTCCCTTTCCCCTAGAAACAACTCCTTGCTTCTTGAAAACTGGAAGAAAATATTATTAGTAAAACAATTAAGTTAAATAACAAATTAAATAACGTAGTATACAATAACAGTTATCATTATCAATTCATCATCAATATGACAAGTTGGTAATATTGAACCTCAGTTTGATGGCTTGGTTGTTTCTGTAAAGGCAGAAGACACAGTGTACCAGTTTGAAATGAGTGGAGACTACATGAACAGTTACGTTTTAAATGCAGTCTGTTTAGAAGACAGAGATCCTCACATCTCATCTTGCTACAGTATTGTGCAGAATGGACCTATTTAGTAAAATCCTAACTTGGTGGTTTTTGATTGGACTGGGCTCAGGCTAAAGTCCTCTTCCCTGGAAACATTTTGGGCTGATGAAAACAGATGTTGGCCTGGAGTTGGACATGTGTTTTTTGCTCTTCACTGGTTGACTGTTTTACAACCATGCATGCTTAGTCAGAGGCTGCAATTATGCAGGTATAAGATCCTTGATCTGAAACTATTATAGGAAAGCAACCTTGATGTTTTTATTCAAATAAATCAGGTCAGAAATATTATTCTTTCCGTTTTCACATGCAGAGTTATTTAATAGATTGTTTACATGGCTGCTTGTGTGTTTTGCAGGAGAATAGTGTGGTAATGAGATATATGTATGAGATAGCGATGTTAATAATTTACCATTCAACCGTTAAAAGACAATAAGAATTTTGACCGATTAATGCTATCAGTTAAACAGTTAAAGAAAAAGGCTGAGCAAAAAGTCGGAGTAGCAGCTTGTAACTAAAATGAGAATAGCTATTCTACCTTAAAGGTCAGCCAACCTTAAGAAAATGTGACGGTACTCGTTTTTCTTTTTTGACGAGAAACTTATTCAAGTTTACAGTTGTTTGGAGAAATAATATAAAATAGATATCGAGAGGGAATTATGACCTTTTAAACCTCCTGACAAAAAACAGTATTCAAATGTAATAACTGAGTTTAACATATTTATTGTTTTGTTTTTGTTTTTTACCGTCATATCAAATCAGTATTGAGAATCGTGGATATAACAATCATCACTAAGGGACTAGCTCACGGAAGTCAATCCATTCATAATTCCCCCAGAACAAATCATCAAAGATAGAGACTCACCCAGTAACACTGTTTAATTCATTGCATTATTCATCATTACAAAAAGTAGGAACCATCATAGCTACCTTAGATGCAGAAAAAACCTTCAACAAAGTAAACTGGACATTTCACATAACAAAGATTTGGCTTTGGGGAATCATTTATAACTGGATGAAGATTCTGTAAAACCTCACCTTCAGTCACCGTCATCACCAACTCACAAACCTCACAGAGCTTCACACTTCACAGGGGGACGAGGCAAGGATGCCCACTCTCTCCCTCTCTATTCACCATTTAAATTGAACCTCTAGCTGCAGACATCCATTAGAACATCTACATAAAAGGCATCCAAACACCCAAAACACATATCAAAATCAGTGTTTATGCAGATGATATATTGCTGTTGCTACATAACCCTTACTCATCACCACAGGAAACAATTAAACATATTGAATCATACTTGAATATCTCTATCTACTCTATTTACTGAAATAATTCTTGTAGCTTTCCATTAGATTGTAACAGCTGGGATGTGGCAGCCCATGCACCACCTCTCTTTATGCACAGGTCACATCACGTATTTAGGTATTAATGTTTTCCCTCGGCTGTCAGAGCTGTTCACACTCACTGCAAACTTCACCACACTACTCATAACAATAAATGATGACCTCCTTTGCTGGATGAACCTACCACTATAATGTACAGGCAGAATAGCCACCAAAAATAAATGATCTATTCACAATCATCCACACTCAAGACACCAAGAATAAAACTGGCTACTCTCCAAAAACCCAAAACACAAGGAGGACTTGAAGCCCCACATTTCTAGCATTACACTCTGGCAAATGACCCTCAACATATATTCAAATGGATCAACCCAATCAAAGAGTTAACACATGGTTAGATATAGAACAAATGGTTTGTAAATACATTTAGATTTCAAATTTACCATTTCACCAACTCCAAAACATTAACCATAGTAGAAACATTTGACAATCCTGATTTTCTAAGGAAAAAAAAACCACTCAATTTCTGCACATGGACCGATAAAGCCATCACACATCTCAAACACATGTTCAATAATAATACCCTGGTTTCATTATACCACCTGGTCTAGAAGTACGGCTTAAGAAACAAACTATTTTTGGTATATCAGCAACTAAATTCAAACAAAATGTAACTTCATGCCCACCAACCTAGAATTCACTTCACTGGGCAAAAACAGTTTCAAATGGGATTCTCTTCAGAAAGCTGTTCGAATTGCTCACAAAATATCCAAGATAGCGATGTTCAACACTTTTGGAAAGACATCACATCGTCACTATCCGTCTTCCCGAGCTGCCACATCCCATTATTGACCTGAACAAAACAAACAGTAAAGCCCTAACTTTTGCCAAGAAAAATAGAAAGAATACTTAACATAGTGGACAACACTTACTTATAGGTTACATCTCCATGTAAACTTGAAGCACCTCTGCAACAGAATCCCAATTCATCTGGTCATCTCTCATTAATCTTTTACAAACGTGATTCCATCCATCTTATTTTATTTATTTATTTTTTGCCTGTCCACCAATTTTGAACACACCCACATCTGTTTTAGTATCTACATCCACTGAAATCCACATACATTTTATACATCAGCAGTAACTTAACACAACTCCTATACAGCTGAAAGTGCAACAGTAACATAAAGCAGATATCTGCAGAAAGTACAAACAGGGATGTAGGAGAAAAACTAAATGTCAAACCTCAGATTCAGTTGGAAGCTACAAAAGAACTGAGAGCTGAACACACAGAAACTTTTAAAAACAGAGAAGGGGGATAGTCACGCGTTGGCCGTGGTCGGCTAGACGTCCAACTTCGAGGCGCATCGGACGTTACTACGGAGATGGTCTATCTTGAATGCAATTCGGCACCCTAAATCTGGTAATGGAAACGCACATCAGCGTGTCATGGTTTATTCTGTAAGGTAAAAAAAGTGCCAGAGGAAAATCTCTACTTCTCTCAGTCCTTAGTCTTGAGAATTGTGCTAAATAAAGTTGGCAGTTTGTTGGTCGGGTTCGGTCGGGGTGGGCGTTAGCTTTTTAAAAACCCTGACCAGCGCATCAGTACTTGATAAGCTTTGAGTGTGAACATATCAGAATTGGAAATTTACAACATGTTTGGTCTAATAAATAACCTAATCGTTTTTGTTTTGTTTTTTGTTTTAAATATATGGCTATAGTTCTACTTTCGGAAATCATATGAATATGGGAAGGTGCACGCTGGATGGCTTTGAGTCTGTTGTTCAAATTTAAGTATAAAATAAATAGGTTAAAAATAATCTAATATGGCGAAAATAACTTAACATGCTTCAAATCGTTTTTTATGGGCACAGAATAAGGAAGCAAATAAAACAGTGTGCTTGCAGTGCTGAGTGAGCAGCTTTCACTGGAATGAATGAAAGGGCATCTGACCTTTTAAAGATTCCCTTTAAATGACACTGGATGCAAGTACTGAGGAAGCGTTTACCATACAGGCCATATAAAGCCCATGTGAATAAAACAAAGCTGAGGGGTGAAGCTCCACAGTGAGGTCAGAGATGTGGCTGAGATTTTCTGCAGCATCAAAGATCCGTTGAAGCCAGCACTTCTGAGGCTTAAGCCCCCAGACAAAGAGCTGCGATCCACAGCGCTGTGGTTATCAGTGCTGGGTATTGACCTGGTGTTGGGGCTAGCTGGCTGATCAAACAGTGATGTGTTGGCACACATAGCTGGCGGCACATCCAGCCAGACATCCTCAAAAGAGCCACAAAGCCTCATCAGGCCTCTGGACTCACAGGACTGTGCTGCCCACAAGCAGCTTCGGCCAGCCATTTATTTTGCGCTTATTAGCTGTTACAACATGAAGGGCTTTCTATTGAGCCACTAAATCCTGGACAGTCGAAGCTCCCAGTGCTGACAACACAGGCCTGAGTCAGCCTGGAAGAGACGCTTTGTTCACACACACACACACACACACACACACACACACACACACACACACACACAGTAAACTAACCCCACAGGCATTTAAGTCACACTAACCTCCCCCACCTATACACACACTACACACAAATACAAACTTTGCACATACACGTACTGTACACAGATAAACACACATGCAGTAACATATACACATATTATTCACTTGGCTCTGTCGTCCACTCTCATAGCTTCTCCTACCACAGCTACACAGATGACACTCAACTGATTCTGGCACAAATCTCTGCTTGTCTGGCTGACATCGCTCAGTGAGAGTCTGCACACCACTTGAAACTCAACCTCGACAAGACCGAAGTGCTTTTCCTTCCGGGGAAGGCTCTCCCTTCTAAGACCTCACCATCAACATCGGCACTTCGGTTGTTTCCCCTCGGGCCGCAAGGAATCTGGGTGTGACACTGGACGACCAACTGTCCTTCACTGCCAGCATCGCTGCAACAGCCCGCTCCTGCAGATACACTCTACAATATCAGGAGGATACGTCCCCGACTGACCCAGAAGGCAACGCAGGTTCTGGTCCAGGCTCTTGTTATCTCACGCCTGTTACCTCCACAGCTCATCCAGAATACAGCAGCCCGGCTGGTCTCTCCCATCCCCAAGTCCCCACTACACTCTCCTCCACTCCCTTCACTGGTTACCAGAGGCTGCCCGAATCTGCTTCGAAACACTGGTGCTGGCCTACCGTGCTGTGAATGGATCAGGCCCTTCCTACATCCAGGCCAGGGTCAAACCAAACACCCCAGCTCACTCACTTCGCTCGCCATCTGTCAATCGGCTCGCTGCTCCCTCACTGCGAGTGGGACCCAGATACCGTCTGTTTGCTATTCTGGCTCCAAAATGGTGAAACGAACTCCCCATTGATGTCAGGTCAGCAGAAAGTCTTCAAACCTTCCATTGCAGACTGAAAACCCACCTGTTTCAACTGCACCTTGTCTAAAAAAATTTAAATAAAAATCTTGTTTTTTCTAAATTGGTTTGGCTTATTTGAAGCTATTGTTCTGCACTTACATGATTTCACCTATTTGAAGCTTATGTACTTGCAAGATTCTTGCTGTTTGGAGTTGTATCCTTATGATTGTTTGCACTTATTTTAAGTCGCTTTAGACAAAAGTGTCAACTAAATGAACTGTAATGTATTGTAATGTAATACACAAATGAATACACACAAACACAAACAGACAGACAGACGTGCACATACACTCAGTGGCCACTTTATTCATACACCTGTACAATCTAATGCAATCAAATACAAACGCTCTGTCATAAGTTTTACCTTTTAATGTCTGCTGGAACACTGGACAATACTTTGTAGGTGTTTAAAATTGTGTCCACCATATTTTCATTTATGGATATATTATGTAATGTGGAAAAAAAGCTTAACTTTCTGGAAAATTGTGAATTGTCCAAGAAAATTCACTTCACATTTTGGCATTTGTTCTTTGCTGAGAGTGAATTGTCTGTAAGAAATCCTACAGGGCTCCAGCAGCACATCAGGTTAGGTTGTACAACATCCTGACCAGCTCACATTTTTAAACTACATACACACTCTGGGTCACAAATATGTCATGTGAGCTATAGCTGCGCTTGCAGTACAGAAGCGTACAGACTAAAGTTCAAAGTCAACTCTCAAGTGGTGAAATTCAACAATTCTCTCTCTCTGTCTCTCTCTCTATCTCTGTCTCTGTCTGTCTCTGTATCTCTCTCTCTATCTCTCTGTCTCTCTCTCTCTGTATCTCTCTCTCTCTCTCTCTGATCTTTGTCCAGTTGAAAAAACAGATCAACAACTTAAACCCTAATAGTGTTCCGTGGTCTCATTTGTGTGTATTTTGGGGACTTGAGAAAGTATGGCGATAGATTTGTCTATTATTTGTGTGAGCAGGCCAACAATCCGTGTGTAAATGTGTAATCTGAAAATGTAAAACACCTTCCACAAACGCAAAAAAAAGATTTGCAAATATAAAACGGATTTGCAAATACACAAACAAATTCCACAAATAAAAAATATATATCCGTCAATACATAAAATTGTATCACTCGGCCATTTTCGGTTAGCACATGATCGCCTGTTGATGACCTAATTTCTGCATTTTAAAGCAAGAGCATGCAGTCTGAAGTTTTTTGATTTGTTTTTAGTACTCAGCGACACATAACGTGCATTCATTATTTTAATATGTTATTGTCACACAGTGAGTGTGTTTATTTGCTCTATGTATATCATCTCGCACCAGTTTTGTATACATTTCTGTTTGAGTCTTAAAAGGCAGGAGGATGTTGGGCTTGCGAGCTGCTTCTTCAATTGGCAATTATCCAGCCACTGAGGGCCAGAAAACTCATTCTTTATTTTTCATTTCTACATTCAGGTGGGTAAGAGTTACAAAGAACTTCTTTTTAACAGTGTAGGCTAGCCTTAACTAACTAACTAGCTAACTAGCTAGTTAGTTAGTCCACTGAGCACACAGCGGTGAGACGACACCTGTACGGCCTGTACGTTCGAAAGTTGTAAAGGTTAGAACGATATTCACGAATGCTTTTCAAGTATTTGTAAATCAATTTATTGTATTGACAGATTAAATTTTTTATTTGTGGAATTTGCGTATTTGCAGATCCGTTTTATACTTCCAAAATCTTTTCTTCAGTTTACAAATCTTTTTTTGGTTGCATTTGTGGAAGGTGTTTTACATTTTCAGATTACTCATTTACACGAGGATTGTTAATCTGTTGACACAAATAATATTGAGACAAATCTATCTCCATAAGAAAGCCTGTTGGGGAGAAAAAGGGAGTGGAGATGTGGGTGGCAGGGGTTAGAAGCAGGACCTTTTATGAGTGCTGTGACTATAGTGAGGCTCAAAGTGGGTCACACACTGTGCAGGGAGATTAGCAGGTTGAGAGTATTATGGTGGGGCAGAGCTGTGCAGGGCCAGGCCTGGCCAGGAGCTGCCACAACGCCTCACAGCACACACCGCTGCCATTACATCATAGCTATGTGCATGCTGATAATACCGTTAGTGGGTATGTAAGGGAAGTAGTGCTACATAGGGTAAGACTGAGATATGGATTTTTATTCATAGCCATTTGTTGTGTAACTGACCAATACAAAACTGGTTGTCTATGGAAAAGCCTTCAACTCTATGATAGACTTGCCAGTGGATCCATGATTACAGATGTATAGCTTACTCAACGCTATGTTTATGTCTAATGGCCTTTATCAGGCATATTCGTCAATGTTCTAGTTCTTCTTGCATTACTTGTTCTTTCGTTTTTTTTCCTGCTTGAAGAACACGAGATAATGCTCTCTGAAAACTGCTATTGCCGTCTCCCAAAGTAGAGATGGCGATGTTTCTGGAGAGTTCGGAATTCAATGAAGGATGTCCACTCTACTGGAAAGGAAATTGTTGGTCTATTCAAAGTGAGGTGTTGAACCGCCACCTTTTGAAGTGATTGGGTGCGTTTCATGCACTAGGTTGCCACTGACTGGTCCATGCTATCTGGAATCTGGGGTTTTCAATTTGGGAAATAGCAGAATGGCACATCTGTTGTGGTACTACTGGACAGCCGGTATGCATACAGTTCTGCACATACAGTAATACATCGGGTGTTGACATACACAGGCATTGCTCTCAGAGACATGGGCAGCAGACAAAATGTGCGTCACAAAACGACAACATGCAGAAGTTTGTCTCGAGACGTAGTTTTAATGACCATCAGCTGGACAATCATTATAACCCATTCACACCGAGATGTGTTGCTCTGGACGTGATCGTGATCTCCATGTATGTTAATGAAGCAATGTGACTCTTAATGCTCGGGTGGGGCGTAGGTCGTGATGTGGCTGTATTTCTTGTCATGGAGCACGAGGAGAAAAAGGTTTGAAAATAGATCCAACATTTAGAGGCACATGGTGGATCACCCATGAATGATCCACCATTCCTGTCTCTTTCTTTCTGTCCAAACGTCATCAACGTCTGCCAGCTCGCTAGAGAGCAGAAGCTCGGGAAACAATGAGCCTCGCAAAGACTATTTGCAAACAATGGTAATGATTTCTACTGTCAATCATCCTTCATCGGAGAAGAATGCAATTAGTGCTTCAGTTTAATCCTGGGTCCAGTCACTTTCCGTAAAATGGGATTTTTGAAAAATCCAAAGGCCTACTTCTGTCAACTTTCTAACGTTACATATGAAGTCACAGAACTACAATGAACACTTTGCTAAGCTGATTGCGTTTGCATTCATTGGGACTACAGACAGACAGGCTACTTCCAGACCTGCAGCTGAAAGGAAAACAAGGAGGCAGAGGAACAGATTAGCATGAAAAAAGGAAGAAAAACTCTTTCCTCACTCCTGTGGGTCAATGTGGCTGAGGAGACATGGTTCACTGAGCAACAGTTAGAAAATACCACCATCTGCTCTCTACATATACTTGCATAGTCCATTAAATTAACTGGCACAGTGCTTATGAACACTTTCAAGAATCAAAAGACAAGCAAATGTTTAATTTCCACTTGGGATATTTATCGTATACAGTATAATGGTTGCATGGTAAGTATTCTAGAACTGCAGGATTTAATTGATCCGTTGATCAAGAGGAAATTAATCTGCAACTATTTTGATAATCGATTTGTCACAATTATTTTTTAGAGCAAAAAATTCCAAACATTCTCTGGTTGCAGCTTCTCCAATGTGTTGATTTGCTGTTTTTCTCTCTTTTATACAACTGTCAGAAAGACTTTGGGTGTCTCACTGTTTGTCGGATAAAACAATACATTTAACATCAACTTGGGCTCCAGGAAAATGTGACATGGGACATTTTTCACAATTTTCCGAAATGGTATAGACCAAATGGTTAATTACTAATGTAAATAATGGTGAAGGCAGCAGATATCTTTCCCATCTGCGGTGTCTTATTGGAGTGATAATAATTAGGTTAAGCATCAGACTGTTGCAAAATAACCACACAAACTTCCCTGCTGAGGTGCACATCAAAGTTGTTGTTTAAATGAATTATTCTACAGTTTCTACTGAAAGTGAACATGTTGGGTGCTGACTACTTGAGAACAGTTCCTATAGTGAACTCGTAGATCAAATGTCTCTTTCCGCTAAAAACTCCCTCAGGGCCACCTATTCCTACCAATCCTCCAGGTAACCAGGGGCAACGGCTGCAGGGGTCATTGTTTTTTTAACAAGTCTGGCCAAAGCGTGGCTCTGTGTGTTGCTTGTGTGGAGATGGTTCTGTGTATTTTTTATAGTGGAAACAAAAGAGTTTTATTTTAAACATCCTAATATTCCTAAAAATCCCTAAAATTACAACATGCAAAAAAAACTAGACCACATTTGTACTATCAGGACTCACCAGAAAATGCCTTAGTTGCCAGTGTCCTGTATTGATCATCAGATCATTCTGTGATTTTTCCAAACACTTGAAAGTGTAAAGTCTGTTGTATACTAGGTAAATAGGAAATAAAGTGCATAGGGAGTATGTGAGACTGTCTGAAAATGAAATATTTGAAATGTATTTTTGTTCCCTCCCTCTCTATGACGGGCGGCTTTTCCCTACGCGTTGGAGTGTGGCCATTTCGGAACAACTGCAAACAAATTTGATTTCCCGACATGGTCCCGGCTAGGCCCTTGGGGAAATTTTAGCCACCAATTGATAAGGACAAAACACAATAGATCAAAAATCATATGTCCAGAAACGAATGACAGCATTGGTTGTTTGTCCAAATGCCAGAAATACAACCTTAAGTGTAACAGACTCTAGTGACTGTGTGGGAAATGGCTCTTGTTTGTCAGCAGCATAGGTGGAAATAGCTTGATCTTCATAATGAGATACAAGGGAGGAGGTCGGGGTGGATGCTTAAAGCAAGCATAGTGATGGCAGATCAGGAAACGCTAATATGAATCTTTTTGTGATGGTCATTCGTCAACATTTTAGAAGTCGATTACAAATGAGGTCCTGCTGATAAAGGCATAAGAATAAAAATGCCAAGATGGAACTGCTTGGAAGACATATACAGACAATGTGTTTGTCATTTAGTATTGAATACGTGTTGGTCTCTATTATAGCAATCCATTGGAATTGGAAGAAAAACTATTGGCAGAAAAACAATACTGAGGTGAATTTCATCCAAGCATGTTTTCCCCCAGTGGTGTAAGAGACAGCGGACCTCATCCTGAAATACCCTGACAGCTTGAGATGGGTTATGTACTGCATGACAAGCCAGACACAGCTGTGTTTGTTTGGATACAACGCAGAATTCTCATTCTTATCAGTCTTGGCACTCCCTATTCCATGTAATTGGTCAAATTACCATTAGAAGTATTAACGGTTTATTTCATCTTCATCAACCCTCCATTCTCATGCCTAGTTTGACTCAAACTTATCATGAAGCATGCAAGAATGCAAAGAACTACACTGTTTGTTTTTTTTTGTTTAACTATCCCCTGAGATCATGAACAGGATAAGTGTTACAGAAATGGATGTTGACAGATACATTCAAATATACATGGCAGGTAACATTTTTTTTTTTCATGTTTTATTTGCTATACAAATAACTAATTACCAAGACATAAAAAGACATGCGAAGTGATGTTGCTTAAATTAAATCCTTATTTCGCCCCACCTCCAGCCTTTCATCAGTATGCTACTATAAAGAAGGCTATTTTGCGTTGTCACATCTTCGATTAGAGGCAATGAGAGAGCGGCAACCAGACTTTCCTAAAGTTACTATGAGGAACTTTTAACTGGTTATGAAACAATCTCAATGTAGTTTCAGGAGCATCGGCTCCTCCGTCGGCCAGGAGCTTCGCTGCTCCGCTGGGATCCAACAGCGACACCACGCAGCTGTCGGCCTAGGCTATATTTCTGACCCTGCTGTAAAGGAAGGCTTGGGAAAACCAGAACCAGGACTGAGCGGTGTAGACTGTCAGACCCTGCAGCAGTACAGTCAGAGTTTTTCTAAAGGGATTGGGGTGCACGGACACACGACAGCCATAAAGAACGCCAAAATCAACACAAAACGAGATAGTAACGTTAACATCTGGAAACATGCTGCATTGCTAAATTGAATTTGTACAAATGGACAGATAATGGGTAGATTACATTACATTACATTACAGGTCATTTAGCAGACGCTCTTATCCAGAGCGACTTACAGTGAACTAACTACAGGGACAGTCCCCTGGAGCAACTCAGGGTTAAGTGCCTTGGTCAGGGGCTCAAAAGTGGCAGCCTGGTGTTGAAGTCACAACCTTCCGGTGTTCTAATTGGAAGCCTGACCACTAGACCACCACCTTGCGTGACACGATAACTTTGTCTCGCAAACAGGGTCACTCTACTAACCTTGGGAGCGTTGAGGCCGATAATACAATTATCTTCCAGAGTTGTAAAATCCCATTGACAAATGAAAGGCTCTGTTACTCAAAGTGGACTTCCCGGATCATATTTCATCCTCTCACCAGTATCTGAAGCCATCCACCCATCGATGCCGATCCAGTGCTATTTCTGTTCTGGACGCTCACTAAAACAAGGCTTTAAGGTTTGAGTGATACCACTAGATCATCAACCCACAAGATCATCAAGCCACAGTGGGATCTATACTAGATGCACACAAAAAAAAGTTTTACCATGAGACACCAGTGTGTCTACAATACTGCAACTACAGTGGATAACAAATGAATACAGCCCCTTTGAAACTTTCAGATAATGTCGACCTCGTGCAGAGTATAGATCGGAGGGTGTGGTGATCAGTAGATAACTCTCAGTCATATTTATTTATAGGTAATGACGGTTGATTTCCTGAAGTTCCTGCTTCAATCACATTAAATATATATATATTTTAATTGTTTTGCTGTTTAAATACATCTGATGGCTTGGGAGTGTTTAGTTAAATAAAATTATTTGCGTACGTTTCAAGTATTATTGTGTGTTTTGTTTACTGTTGTTGATTAAAAAAAAACATGAGATTGGCAGCAAAAAGCTGTCACGCCAGAAACAGACATTGTTGTGCGTCTCACCTCCCATCTGTGCACTCTGTGCTCCAACAGCATACAACACAACCACCTGCACTGCTTGATGTGCTGCCATGAAATTGTGGCCTGAAATGTTTTTCTGTGGATTTTTATGAATATGATGTCTATCTTTGGAAGGACCACTCTGACTTTAAAAGCTTAGGAGTGAGGATATTTAAATAGAGTACATTTGAGTACGCTCAACCCTTAAAGAAGTGTTCAAACATGGCTTCAGATCTGTGGATATTAGTTCTGTTACAGCAACTTTAGGGTCAGAGCTGAGGTTAGGATTGTGTGTGTGTGTGTGTGTGTGTGTGTGTGTGTGTGTGCGTGTCTGTGTGTGTGTGTCTGTGTGTGTGTGTGTGTGTGTGTGTGAGCGAGAAACATAGTGCTACTCACCCACAGTATCACAAGGCTCGTCTTTATGAACGCAGAAATCTGTCCTGAAAGAGAAACAAGAGCAAGTTAACTTAGTAAAACTATCTTTCATGTTTTACCACCTGTATCTGGTAGTGTACACTGCTCGGTAACCAACCACGTTGGATGGCAAGTATGATTTTAGCTATTCCGAACGGCCACACTGGAAGGCAGGTAGAAAAGCCAGCTGTCGTAGAGACAGAAAGCAATGGAATATATTCAGGTTAGAAGAACATGAATATGTTTACGAGGTATCATTGCAACACATGATATGTCGATACATGTCATCATCTTGGAGACACGCCTTTCTCGCTAGCGTCGTTAGCAAGCGGTGCTAGCAAACTTCACTAGCTGCTCACTAGTTTTGACCAGCAGCAACACCTCCAACAACAGGAGGACTATTTTTATTATTTTATTCTAAATAAATACTTGAACTATTTTATTCACGGTATAGATTGCTTTTCATTTAAATATCTGGAAAAGCCCATAATACAATAGTCAAATCATATTTTAGTTGCTTTTTCTGAGTTGATATAAATGTAACTGATTGTGTTAAATGGGCAGATGATATCGTCTCAGATTAATCACAGGCCCCTGAATTGAATCGAAATTGTATCGTGGCAGACTTTGTTATGTTGGCAAACATCGTATCGTTGTCCAAAGAATAGATCGTATCATGATGAAACTAGTGATAACACCCCTATTTCCTGGAACTTGAAAACAAATGCCAAAGCCAAGTTCTAACAGTATTCTCCCCTGCCATGCAACACTGTGAGGACGTCAACTAAAAGGAAGTTTTATTCACTTCATTTTTGTTTGATTTTGGAGTCAAAACTATTCCAAATATAAATAATGCATTTGGTCTCTAAATGGATAAAAAAAAAAAAAAAAGTGTATAATTCAGAATAATAGCCATTACTGTGAAAAAAAAGAAAAGGCAACAATATAACAGATTCAGTAGTAGTGTAAGGTAACACTCTACTTTACTCTGCTGACATCAAGACTAACTGGCCGTGTCTGTCAAAACAGTACAATCAACGACACTTCTTGTCAAATGATGCGTCAGCAAGTAATGGAGGGAAACGAATACAAGGTTTTTCTATTTCGACCTGTTAGACAATGATCTGGAAAGGCCAGGCGTGAAAGGGAAACTTTAGAGTCATAAACATTTAAAGCAGCAGGTTTTTACGACCCTGGGCAGTGGCGACTGTGCTAGCACTACAATAGTGGAGGAGGAGAGGTTCCCACTGACATGTTAGGCTGCTCAGCTAGGTGTGACCAGCTGCACGTTGACATCTGGGAACCGGACCTGCCTCTCAACATGTGTGAGTTTGGTGAAATGTTATGCTATGCAAATTGTGTGTATGCGTTTATTGATATAGGCTTTTGAAAGGACCAGAACCTTGCTTTGACCTGGCCATTATCAAGGGCAAAGGTCAAAAAGGGCAAATAGACCATACATTGAATTTAGAAAGCTTCCAGAAATGTTATGATGCCAAGTTTCAACCTACATAGGTCTTGACATAGGTCAAAATGTGTCTTTCTGTCTTTCCCAGTACCAATTTATTTCTTGTCATTTTCTCCTGGTCTCATACATTTTGTCAATCCTGCTAGTCCTCTCCGGGTCAACAGAGGCAGTGACAATGACCGCTGTTTACATTGAGTTGGCAAATAAAAAAATTAGGATAATGGGGTGAAAAAGAAAAGACTTTAAATAAGTGTATAAAACCCAAAAGTCATCTTTTGATCTTCTTCAAGACAACATATTTCAGTATACCAATTGTAAACACAACCCTTAGACTAAGGCCGTCGATACATTCTCCATCACGATCAAAAAGCACAGCTCGGATCTTATGGCCACTGCTCTCTGTCCACTACATTTTTAACACATTTGGATGCATAAATAGGAAATTTGATGTCTAAAATACAACGTCTGACACGTCACTTTGGCTGCATCTGTGAAAAAAAACGAATGTGAAATTGCTAGTATGACACATTATTTTAGTAAAGCAAGCAAGCAGCACGCGATCAACACATGGCACATTAACAGCTGCCTTGTGGCAGGATCAGACCACCCAATATCTTTGCCTTTTCGAGTAGATTACCGTCGGATTAGGTGATCATAGTCATTATTCATGCAGTGATTTGGCCACGAGAAAATGGCAGATTACATGTTGGACCTTGACAACAACCGCAACATCATTATGTTTTCCATGTTTAGAGTTGTGCATGGAAGACCGCCATGAGCTCCAACAGGTCAATGTCACAGGAACACGTTGTGGAAGTTGTCAGTCCAAGTGAGAATAGGCAAAGAAATTCAGACCAACTACAAGAATGTGCACAAGAAATTTAAAATGTGTCATTATTATGGTTGTTTGTGGCAGTTGCATTCTACAGAGACGATGTCTCAATGCAGAGTGTTCCTCTTCACCCAGACAAAAATGGAAATTCTTGGGGGAAACTGAAACTGCTTTTATCAATGAAAATAGTAATATTAAAGAAAATGACATATAAAAAGACACAGAATCCATTTAGTCAAGCCCTCATCTCCACTTTATGTGTATGAATAAGCCCCCACTCTGCAGGCGATAGAGCTGTAAGCTGTGAGGAGCAGTGAGAGGCTGCCAGCAGCATTAAGAGGACACGGTGACACTGAGCTGTTTGCCTTCTCAGGAGGATGTAAAGACTTAAGCCTGACATAAAGGGATCACTGTTGAGGACGCTTCCTCTCACAGATACGGCAGACAACTCATGTAGAAGGTCGCTGCGAGTTCAAACAGGAGCTTCTATTATAACGAGCCTGAGCCCCAAGTATCACACACACACACTGAACACCTTTCAATTTACAGATGTTCTTTACCACAACAGTAAGACACTATAATGTCTGTTTTAAAAAAAAAAAGAATTCTATTGTATGTAAAGCACTTTCAATTGATCGTTTTGTGCTATATAAATAAAGCTGACTTGCCTGCCTTGACTATATTGTGTGGGAACTTTTTATTTTTAAATAAATGAACAAATAGAGACAATTATAAAAAAAATGGAAATGCACATCAAACGTATGATCACATATTGCTCAGTACTGTCTGTATAAAAAAATATACCAGTCAACATTAAAGGGAAACGATCTAGGAGGTGATGATGCAGGAACCCATTTAATCTGCATTTGGTTTATTAATGCTAAACATGTTGGCTTGTGACAGATTCAAATCATCATTTTCCCTCTCGCCATACGGTTGAGAGGACCTCCATTTTGTTTTTGCGCTCTTCATTACAGAAATGTCGACCGCACCCACTCAAACGTGAGGGATACATTATCATTTTGGGGACTGTTTTTGAAGTGCTGGCTTGAAGTGGACACGAGGCCAAAACGGTGAGAAAAAAAGATCCTTTCAGATTTTGTGAACGTAGTCTGACCCTGAATCAGGATATAGAACAATACATGATGTGTGCCAATCTAAAGCAGTATTGCAGTGGCAGCACTTTAAAGTGTCCTGCCCTGTAGTTAGGATGCCCCACCTCTGCTGCTGCTAAATGTTCCACTATGTCAACAGCTGGCCACTGTGTCCGTCTATAACTCTCTAAATGGTCTTAACTGTTCTTTTTATTCCTTCTCCTACTGCGGGATGTAAGAATCATTACCAGTTAGACTGAGATACCCCTGTTATTAGGAGTCTGTATCGCCGTTGTCTGGGGCTGGGCACGTACTGTGCACTGGGACAGATCCTCTCAAAACAGTGAAGATGTGGGCCGTTATACCAGAACAATGAGCTGAAAGAGGATAAAAGAGTTGCTGATAATGTGTCTCTGGGAGCAATGAGTCATGTGACCAACTGTTAGTATAACAATATTGATTACAGCATCGTGGGAACATTAAGTGGATCTCACGCCCGTCGGGAAGGAGTTGGGGATAAACGGACACAGAGGGCTGCAGCTGCACGTGGAAAAGGGAAGAACAAGAGAGAGGAAGGAAAGAAAGACGGTGGAACGAGAATGGATGCGTTTAACAAAGGAAGAAGAATCCAAGAAGTTGCGATGGAAGAAATGACACAGTAGAACTCCTACACATGGCAAGTCAAGAGGCCAAGTAGCTACACACTAATCCTTTGCAGAACTGTAAACTACTCTTCTAATATTAAAACAAAGCAAAATGTTTTGCATGTGATGATATTAGCCGCGTTAGCTTCAAATACGTGTGTGTTGTCAACAGACAGACAGGCTGCAGGATCCTTTGAATGTATCTGTCTGCAATTTACAATTCATTTGATTATTGGTCTATCTGTCAATGGTGGTCTTTAATGTGTCAGAGAAGCGTCAAAAAGCCCATCACAATATCCTCGATCCTCGCGGGACATTATCGAAAGTCTTGCTTTGTCTAATGACAATCCAAAAACTCCCAAAAAATATTTCAGTTATTATAATGTATGACCACATTTGAGAAGCTGGCCATCCAATGTTTAGCACCTTAGCTTGAAAAATTACTTTAAGATAAGATAATAATAAGAATATCAAAACACTGCTGATTCATTTTCTAAACCGATTTTTCTTTTAAACTTGATCATCTGAATAATCCTTGCAGCTCTGATGAAAAGTGTAGGAAAGTATTTTCTAAAACTTGCTCCCAGCGTCCGCCAGTGACACAGGAGCAGTTCCTAGTGTGAATGTGTGCAACTGCACAACTGCTTCGGCAACGTTTCATACATGAACTTTTTTTTTTTTAAATGTATCTAAATGTTAATCTTTCACCAAACCGAGTCTAAGGTATTTTGTTCCAAAAGCCTAGTCATGTAGCACAGCTCTAATCTTGTGAATGCGAGTAATCCCATGTGAGAGACATGAAATCATCCAGAGGCCAGTATCAAACATCTTGTTATCTCCCCCTAAGAGGCTGATAATAAGCTGTAGAGACAGGTGTGTCATCCACATGAGCGTCCCACTACCTACAGTAGAGAGCAGCAAGAGCCACACACAAAGGCGGCTGAGGAAACCTGAGAGCGCCGGGACACGCTTCCATTTGCTCGCATGCCGCCTTGCTCTCGCCCTGACTGCAGCATCCCTCTCCTTCAATTTCCAGCCGATGTTGATCCAGACTGATCCTGTCCTCACAGAAGGACGCCTTATGACAGAGGTGGTGGTGGAGGGCTTATAACAAACCACCTCAAGAACAAAGGGCCACTGTATTCATGCCCTCCGCCCTCTCCTCACAGCAAGGGGAGACAGGATAGGATCTGACAGCAGACATGAGCACTCATTTAAACAAAAGGATTCCTTTCACCCACTCCTCCTCCCTGGAGTTACAGCAGGTAATAATAGCTAATCCCAAATTAGGAATGTGTCATGTTGTGCCAGACTCTGCCTTGTTGGGAATGAAGCAGGAGGATGGAGAACTGACAGACTGAGGAAGGAGTGATTACACTGTAGACTGCACAGAGTCATGAGCAGGGCAGGGATTGAAGGACAGGAGCTGTGTCCCAGTTTAGGGGCCACCTCCTTTGAAGTCGACTACAACAAAAGACCTGTAACATGCTCAGAAATTAAGCTTTCTTTTGCCCAGATCCTAAGAACACTTATCTCAGGGCTGCGCGATTAACCGTTTTAAAGTCACAACCTTGATTGTTGCCTCTACCTCTCATTCTTACCTTACACATATTTAGCTGTAGATCCTTTGTATCGACCCAAGCACCAATCAATTTCACCCTAAAATGTACCAATAGGTGACAATTGTGTGTTACTCTGTGTGACAAACTGCTCAAGAAGAAGGCGGCAGAACATCAACGGCAATACAAAGATGGCCAGAGCAGCAAACAAATAGGACAAACAAATACACGCATGTAGTTCTGACAAAAACGTGGACCATAACCAAAAGTACATATTTTGCTCGAAGTCGTGCAACCACCTGAAACGTCAGCACATAGAAGCAATTAAATAAATGTCAGTCAATATGATAAAAAATAAAAATAAATTGTACTTTTTCACTTGGTTGTCTTATTTGAAGCTATTGGTTGAATTTGTATTCTATTTGTTGTCTTTGTTGCTCTTACTTTGGCTTGGCTTATTTGAAGCTATTCTGCACTTGTATGATGTCACCTATTTGAAGTTTATGTACTTGCAATATTCTCGCTGTTTAGAGTCATATCCTCATGATTGTTTGCACTTATTGTAAGTCGCTTTGGACAAAAGTGTCAGCTAAATGAACTGTAATAGTAATAAAGTAATAAAGCTATCAATGTCTGGAAAACATCACATAAAAAAAATCCTATCCCCTTCCCACTAAAACATCCACAACAGGAGCCTGCTACAGGTCACTGCCATAAGCTCATACATGTAGAAGACTACAGGGGCTCTGGCTTATCACCTATTATTCACAGACACAGCGGTGGACAAAACTGTGCAAAACAAGGGGCATAATGCTCGACCAGATTCATGTGCCGGACAAACACAACTCGATGCTCTCTGCTCAACATTCTTAAAATGCTGTGCCACCTGATAGAACACGGTTCGCCTAAAATGTCTGTTGAAGCAGAAATGTGAAAAATTAATAACTTTGCAGGTCCAGCCAAACCCTGGAATCATATACGAGCCAGACATCCTCATTTTCATCAATAATTAAGTATTTCTTACAAAAATTTGCTTTTTTTTTACCTTTACCATAGTAAAATGTTTTGGATCTATAGATTATGGTAAAAAAAAAAAACATTGAAGAAAAAAGCATAAGCCATGTGTGTTTGCATAAACAAACACACTACGCACTATGAAGCTTCTCCAGAGCAGTTCATTGAATTAGCTGTGCATCTGTGAATGTCAGTGCGGTTACATGTATCCCAGTAAACGGGTTACAATCAGCTCTCACCCGTAAGATGATTTCATGAACGTCATGTACACGAGACATGTAAATGTTTTCTGAAATCAGGTGAGAGTATTAGAGAAACCTCCTTTCCTCAGCTAGAGTCCTCTGGCTATGTATACCGGTATCAGGGTTTCTAACAGGGCTTTTACACGTGCATGACAAATACTTCAAACAGGTTAAGTCAACCTGAGCAGCTGGAGGAGCTAATTACAGGAAGCAATGCCTCGTATTTGCAAAACATTCTCGAATCATAATAACCTGGGTTCTCTGAGGAACCTGACGCAGCTGCAGTGTTACCTACAGTCAGACTTCCCTACTGTAAGAAACCATGGCTCGTCACCATGTGAGGCAGCAGAGGAATCCTACGACCTAGTTTAGGATTGGATTAGATGGGTGGTGTTCAACATAATGGGAATGAATTACTGTGTGACAAACCCTATTCTTTATAATGAAGATTAAAGCAGCTGCAAGCAAGAGCGCAGAGACCACATTTAATACAATCATCATGCACTGACGCGAGGAAGCTCCGTCTACATACCTGGTGACCAGCACAGCAGTGTCCACCGGTGGGATGTCGTCCCTTCCACCAGGAACATGGTTGTTGCCAAGGTACCGCGGCCCCCCAAACTCTTGATACTGCCAATGACAGAAGCTCTCCAGAGACCTTTCTCCATGATGACCCACCTTTAGCTTCACCTGAAGAGCAGATACAGAGCAGGTAACTCCACCCTCTCCTCGTACATTACCACAATGTCTCCATTAGCTTTAACCCTCCTATAAATGACCCGCACTGTTTGAAAACACTCACAAACATCAAATGTTATAAAGGCTTGTCAGAGAATTCAGGAAAAAAAGAAATATAACATTATTTGACATGTGCACTATATTTTAACAAAAATTTGGAAAATAAATTGCACTCCGACAATTCTTTCTTCAATTCTGTTAACGTAATGCAGTCATTTTCTCTAAATAGTCCCATATTTTGGTATATTTTGTAATGGTACACATTAACAGTGCATTGTGTGGAGCTGAGCATCAAGCAACCTGACTGGTTGATCTGGTTCCTGCCAGAGTGTGTGTGTGTGTGGGGGGGGTCCAACATGGCTGCAGCCATGCCAGCAGCTCTCTAGGGGCTGGACTTGGGCCCAGCTGTCTGTTAGGCTCAATGCTAACGTCAGCATACTAACATGCTGACATGCTGATACTAAGCTGGTTTGCATGTTCACCGTCTTAGTTTGCTAACATTTAGCACTAACACATGAAACAAATAGCAGTGAACACAGAGCAGAGCGGAGGCTAATGGGGATGCCATTAGGTTTGTGGGGCAGTGGTCATATACCAAAGTTGAACAAAGTTCAATTTAGACCAGATAATGGCTGGGGTCACCGAATATATTACAATTAATCCTGAGGGGGTTAAAATTACATTTTACACTTTACACACACACACACACACACACCCGCAGCCATCTGTGTATACGCCTGGTCTGAAGTATGTGGTTGTTAGCCTTCGACAGAGTTAAAGTCAGGTCAGAAAGAGTGAAAAGTGTCAGACTTACTGGGCGGCTGTGAAGCAACACCAGCTTGGTGACACGAATGTTGATCCTGATTCCCAGACTCTGGTGGTGGAACATGTTGTACACCTGCAATAGACAGAACACCACTACTATGTTACTGTTTAGTTAAGTCATTGAGGTAATCCTGTGATGATTTTTGTCACCCTGCATTGGTATCATGAAGAGATTTTAGAACACTTAATTTAGAAAAGAAAATATTTAACTGTATTTTCTGTACATTTTGACACACTTTTTTTATATATTGCTGCCTTGCAAAGCTACTCCCAACATGCCAAGTCACAGTCTGGTCTAACACTGGAAGACCACTGGAACGACTGGACTGCTGAAAGGATTAGTGCATTATTAATAATTGAAAGGAGACATATTATACTCATTTTCATTGAGGGTTTCTATCAGAAAATGTTTACGTGCTTTAATGTTAAAAAAAGAAACACATACTGCTGCTGCAGCACCTCTATTCACCCTCTGTCTTGATTGTTTTGTAGAACCTTCACAATATCTTCATAAATAAATGGGAATGTACCAACTTTGCATCATCAGAATGTTTTAATATAATGTCTAAATGTATCCAACAAAAAAAAAAAACATTCCTTAAAAGTATTGATTTCATGGAGGAAATATATAATCTGACCTGGACAGCATTAAAGGCACCCTACCCTAATATTTGGTAGCACACAAGCCATCACTCCAGATCAGCCTTCAGCTCTTTGGATGTTTTTACGTTATGTCTTTTTCCTTAGTTGCCGCCATTCTTTTTCTACCTTCCCATGTGTCCCAGGATGTTCTTGACAGTTCTATGAGTAGTAAACTTCTAAATAGCATTGTGCACTGTTGAAACTGTGATAACAAGGTCTTTGGAGATGGACTTGTATCCTTTAGTGAAAACCAACAGGGGTTTATTGGTAGGAAAAGAAAAATCATTGTATAAGTAAGTGAGCATATTTTCAATAAAACCTCTAAATGTGCTAGTCTGTTGATAGAATGCTTTACAACAGATGTTTATAAAATGGGAGGCAGGCCCCCCAGGGGGGGCTTCAAACTGTAACATTACTTATCAAATAACTATAAGAAACAGTAGTTTGGGGGAATTTTACTGATTTATTTGAACTTTCCTAGAGTCAGATACCAATACATTTTATTTGGTGTAGTCTGAAGGTATGTACAAAGGCAATATTAAGTGATCTTGGCTTAATTGTTGAGTGTCTATGGGATCAAATAACATAATCATGATCCCATCGGCATTCAGGAATTGAGCGAAACTAAGAAAGTAAACTAAACTTTGTCTGAGGGTAGGCTCACAAACCCCTGCTTTACACAGTACCTAATCTATACAGAAAATAAAATTGTACTATGACTTTATGAACCCTTGGGAGGGGAGTCTGACTGTATTTGTTTCTAATATTCTTACCATGTTCATGACTGTCAGCAAGAACCTCTGTGCCGCCTCGGCACCATGGTACTGCACCATGTCGGAGTCTGCCACTACCACCGTCTCCACAGTGTATGCGTCATGCAGGCGGATGGCGTTTCTCTTCCCGCGACCCTCTTCACCCGCTTTTGACATATTTTCCTTCTTCTTCCCTAACACAAACAGGAAGAGAGACAGACGGGATGACCACAGTAAGAAACACTACGCCAGAGGTAAAACTAACACAAGGACTCACACTGCTGTGACTGAGCAGCTTTTCTCACACACCACTGTGCATGTATGGGTCATTTTAATATCTGTAAAAATCTAAGTAAATTCACTTTCATTGAAGCAGAAGCTTGGCAGAATGGTAAATGGACTGCATTTATATAGCGCTTTTCCAATCTTAGCGATCACTCAAAGTGCTTTACAACACATCAGCATTCACCCATTCACACACATTCATACAGAGTCAGAGGCTGCTGTACAAGGTGCCACATGCTCATCAGAGATAACCATTCACACACTCTCACACACTGTTGGCCATCGGGAGCAATTTGGGGTTCAGTATCTTGCCCAAGGACACTTTGACATGCTGACTGCAGAGGCCGGGGATCAAACCACCGCCCCTCCGACTGGTGGATGATTACTGCACCTCCACAGCCGCCCCAGAATTACAGAACATCCTTCTACTGCGCCAGTCAATCAGAAGGATTTCTGGTGAAATATTTGTCCCTATAAGACAATCCTTGAGAAGGCTTTGTGAGGCTAAAACGATGTCCCCACATTGAAGAGCATTGATGAATTGCAGTGGTGGTCATAGGGCATATATTTACTGTAGTAAATATATGCCAGACTGTCAGAATTACATTGGCCCCATCATATTGACCTTATAGGACCACATTCAAACCAATATTTGTGCTCCGTTAAAAAGACATAGGCCCCTCCTTCATTTCAATGAGACCAATGAGTTGACACAGTGGGGGTTCCGATCCCGAGATGCGACACAATCTAGCAATGCAACAGTCAACATAACTTGTAAAATCCTCTGCAATAAGACGCTGATAAACTCATTGATCTAGTACTCAAACCAGCCTTGCTGAATCATATAACCTTTAAATCAGCTGCAGCAACATGCAATATGTCCACACCAAAGCAGTCCTTTGCTTTATTTATGTAGTGTCATCTTGGTCTGAACAACAAACAACAAACTGTTAAATCAGACTAGTATACAAAAGAGACACTTCTGTACTTTTACTTTGGTCATTTATGAAAATGTATTACAATGTTTTTTAGTAATAGTTATGGAACTGTCCAACATTTTGACAAAATAACTTTGTTTGTTCTCTTAAGCAGAGTTAGATGAGAAGATCAATATCAATTACATGTCTGTGCGTTCAGTACAGAGTAAGGTCCAGGTTAGCCCATCTGTACTTCTCATGTATTAGCATTCACGTTAGGGTTAGACATTCAAGTCACAGTAGTAGGCATCCGTTTCTCTAAAAGATCAATTCCAAGCGATCTTTTAAACCAGAAAAAAACCAGAAGGTAGTTTAACGACACTTACTGGTGTTCTGATTTCCAGAATCCTCAAAGACTCTTCTAACCAGATAGATGAAAAATTCTGTCTGTTTTTTCTGCTAATTAGCAAGTGCTAATACATGAGAGGTACAAACTGTGCTTAGATGGGCCGCGCCCTAGCCCCAAAGACACAGGGGGACACTGCGAGCCGAGACCTTTCAAAAGTGTAACACTATGCCTTCCAACATCTTTAAAACGGCCTTATTCACAACACAAGTGTTTGTTAGCAAGCTAGTTGCAAACTAATTGAGAATGAAATTGTTCATAGCTTTGTGTCCCAATGCCATTTTTGACTAATCTAAGTGGCCATGGATTGACAGCATTAGTCAGGAGTCACCAGGGTTTTGTTCACAGATACAAAGCTGGTAACCATTGGGCCGAATAGAGGGTACTTTCCCATCCACTCGTTTTTTCCCTTTTCTACTTTTGTTATAACTGTGCCATGATTTTTTTCTCGTTGTTTTCCCCCTCTTTCAGTCAGTGTGAGAGTATGCATGATGTGTGTCAGGAGTGCGAGTGTGTATGTATGTAAATATGTGTGTCTCGGGACAAGGAGCGGATTGGCTCACCAACTATGAGACAATATGGTGTCAATCTATCTGGACCTCTTGACCATGTCAGCATGCTTTTATGCTGCAACAGTGATGGCTGATTAGACATTTTTTTATTACCGAGCGGGTAAACAATTGGTAGTAGTGATGACGGAATGTATATTATTTGTCACATGGCCAAAACAAGTCATTCAATATTTCAAAAGGTCTTAAAAGTGCCTCTGATTGAGTAAGTTATTCGAGCACACTTTCCACAGCTGCAGTGTCTCCACATTTAATGTGCACAATCTTAAAAACACTTTTTAAACAAACTACACAGACTGGTTCCCTTTTAGGTGCACATGTACAGAGTGAGCAGTAAAATACAGAGAAATGGACTTAGGTGTAGTATTACAGGCAGGCAAATGTGTTTTTATAGGGTTTTACAGATACGAAGGATGGACAGCTGATACTGACAACCAATATTTCTGGACTGAAGGCAAGACAAAACTTCTGCCTCTGTTGACTTAGTGTTTCCTGTCAGGTAAGAACAGTATCTGACACAGCATGTAAACCACAGCACACCCAACATTTAACTATTTAAACAAAACAAAAATCTGAGAATATAAACCCATTACATCTAGTTATACATTGTGACAGTGTAAGAAAATATTAGGTGGAAACTGTATCATAGCAAATGTCTGCAGACAGATCAGTCTAGATAAGTCATGAAAGTGTGGAGCAATCCCTGAACATGTGCTTACACTACATGTTCCCATCTCTAGATTTGGCTCATGTCTAGTTTAACATCAAACAACATTAACACATCAAACACACCAGATCTTGCCTCTTTTTCTCAACTCGCACACTCCTGATCATTCCCAAATGCTACTACTCTGTATATACAGGAATGTAAGGCTCAATAGATGGTCTAACCATTTGTTAATAGTCTATCTGAATGAGAAGTGTTTTCTCAGATCTGGATATTACCACAGATCTCAAATGTTTTGCATTTTAACAAATCAAACAAACAAACAAACAGATTGCTTTAGGATCAAAATAGCCATGACAACAAGAATCAGAGGACTTAAATCAGGCAATTGTGTATCTTCAATGGTCATCAGAAACAGCTGGTAAGCAGACGCTAATATACAACACTTCTAATAGAAAATCGGTGCTGTGTGGGGCAGGGAATGGAACCTCAGTGCAATCTGAGTAACAACCAAATTGAGTCTGTAATGGCAGGAATAGAAAATAGTCAAGTGCTGAAAATCATTGTTGAACTGACACTCCGCAACAGCAGGATCAGCATCAGCTCATGGTAGGAGAAAGAGCAGAGTAGGATAAGTAAAAGTCTCAGTATTATTCAAACACGACGACTGTCGGATTGTCTGGCAGCTTCTGAAACTTCCTTTGTGGTGTTTGCATTGGATGGAGACTGTGCCAAACAATATGTGTAACTTTCTGAAACATACAACCCAACATTCATGCCCACTTCACACAGTGATTAGTGAGGTGTGAAATAAGGGCAGGGTTTGAACTTCTCTCTTAAGATCACATTTGTCATCCTTCAAAAAACTACCTTGGACAGTTCTGCAAACCCTGGATTACATTCAATGCCAGCTTTTTTAAAATAATTTCTTCCAACATTTTGTATGCTGCAGTAAACTGCAGTACGGTTCAGGTTAGGAAAAGATTGTGGACCCAGTTCAAAAAAAGGGAACAGAGGCTTGAAGCGGGGTGTGATCTCGGTCCTTTTGAGGAGTTGAAGTTTTTTTCATTTGTATAATGAAAACTCAATAAAACAATCAGTAACATCAACACTAATGTATATGAGTGCCGGGGTGAGTGGAAAATAGTTGACGAAGATCTTGCATGCTACAAGGAAAAACAAAGCATCCGTGTCTTAAAACGATGTTTGATTCTGGTGGATACAGTAGTCTCAAGTGATTGTTTAGGGAAAAATCGAATCCTCCTCACCTACGGAAATCGCAAAAGTGGAGACAATGTGAGACTGAGCATAAAAACAGAGTGTAACGAGTTGACAATTCAAGCAAGACAAGTGTGGCTTGTTTTTAAATTAAATCACGTTTATACTCTGCAAGTATGTTATCGACATTGTTTTGGGGTACATTTCAGTATTGGAACTTGGGGATCATATAGGGACCAGTATCAAAACATTTGTAACGATACCAAGCCCTAATACATAACTATGGGATAGCATGTCACTTGCCATTACTAAGTAAATCTTATTGATGAAGTCAATCAAAAATCATTGGTTCCATAATGAGCTCTTGAAATACCTGGCTCCAGTGCATCAATCTCCTTTTTTATCCTCCTCCTCCTCATCATCATTATTACTGTTGACATTAAATCGGCTCGTTAAGAGGTTTTAACATTCCACCATGTATTTAGCTAGCTGGGAGCTCCAGCATCAATCTGGGACTGCTTACTTGAGGCACTCAGCAGCCACCTCTGCAGAGGCCAAGTTCTTGCTTGGAATGAGCTCTGTATTGTTTGGCCCATCTGGAGTCTGTTTAGCTTGTTTCCTGGAGTGTACAAATGTGACTGATGACAATGCAGCACAAGAGTGAGGGCTCCCTGTAACACTGCAAAATGGATTCACGCAAGACATTGACTCTGAACTAAGAATCAGGAGGGTCCCATTGCATTGGAAGCCAAACAGCCAGGCCAATACTTTACTAACACTTTATATGTACAGTTTTTACATTTGAGTCTCTATGCTTGAGTGGCATTTTGATGTTTTGACCTTTTTGTTAGTTGTCTAGCTTGCAAGGTATTCCAGAAGTATCATTATAAATAAATAAACTGTAATAAATGTGGTTGTGGTGGTATGTAAACTTTCTTAAGTCTCTAAAGAAAATAAATTAGCATTGAGAAACAAATGATCTGATAAGCATAGCTTCATTCTTTTTCCTGAGAGAGAAAGTATTATAATATTACCAAACTTGAAAAACAAACAAAACAATGACCGGAGGACTTAATACTGCTTTGGGGACCCCTGGTGGGGGTCATAGACAGCTAGAAGGTTAACCTGTGCCTAATGCAGCCATTCTACTGGGGATATTTCCCTTGTTCATCTTTTAAATCAAACTTTAAATGGTTGTTTTAACCAAACAACTAATCCAACCTAAACGACAAAATAGGTATTTTGTTATTGCCCTTCAAAACATGTCATGTGGGCTTTTCTGATCTGCAGCCTTCAAGTGTCAATCAAGTATATTAAATATTATATTAACTATTATATGACATGAATGTATTCGATTGGCATGCTACATCAAGAAAACTGATTTGTCGTTGATTGCACATGAACATGTTCAGTCATTACCAAGCAGCTGTCAAACATGACCATCCACATGTTAAGTTTCCCTGATCACCTGGCTCAGCAGTGGCGCTACCATGCAGAAGCATTATAATAAAGTGCCACAATGACATTAACAATGCCAGGAAGTGTAAGCTTATAGAAGAGACAGCAGAGAGCAAATGGTCCCATAAAAGTTGCTACGTATCCTAACAAGGAAGACAACTGAGAGTCTGCAGCGTGAATCAGTGAGCTGCTTTATGATTTACGAGAAAAACCTTGTAATATGAAAGAAGAGAGGATGTGTTTGAGTCACAAAGAGACAAATAACACAGTGCTTTGAAAAGCAAAACCAGCATCACATGGGAACAATGGCTCTGCCTGGATAGCACTTTGTGGGAGAACATTACCTCAAGCAATGACTGGACTGCTACTGCTGCTACTGCTGCTACTCAGGCCCAAAGTAATCACTGTTGTTTAGAGATTCTCAGATTATAGTCAAAAGATCAAAGTTGCATACAGACAGAGCACACACCTTAGAACCCCACAATAAGAGTAATAATCTTTATGTATAGAGCACCTTTTTTATATCCAAGTTACAAAGTGCTTCACAGACAGCAAAATAAAAACAGACAAGTCATAAATCATTATCAATTTGGTGTATAAAACCAATATAGTGTAAAAAAAGGTAATAATAGGAAACCATTTTTAAAAAAAGAAATAAAAGACAGTTCGAAGGAAATAAAAAGTCAATTCATCAGGAAAAGCTCTCCGATAAAAGTATGTTTTAAGAAGGGGCTTAAAGTAGATCCCCGATTCAGCCGACCTGATTTCTTCGGAGCAGATTCTTCCAGAGGTTTGGGGCCCTGACTGAAAACGCTCTGTCACCTTTAGTTTTCAGCAACAGACAAGTGACCTCTGCCCAAGGATCTCAAAGTACGTAACGGCAGGTATGGTACTAAGAGGTCAGCAATATAGCAGACCACGCGGACTGTATGCTCAGCAAACGCGCCGACTGCTCATTCTAATGTTTCGTTCCATTTCAGTGCAGTTGGGGGCATATCCAAACCAGCTGGTTTGTTGAGTAGAAGAAGAAAAAGATGACAAATTGAATGATTGTTTTGAAGAGAGGTTGTGTGAAGAGATTCGCCTTCACGGCCCTTAACAACTTTAAAAATAATTAGTCTTTAAAGGAATACAAAGACAGCCAAATGACATTGAACTCCTGGTAAACAACATAACTTGGAGTGTGGATCGGTAAATGTACATGCGTGGAATGTCAGACCACGCGGTGGCTCAACTGGAGTATGAATGGAACCGCGTAATCGTGGCAGTCCGTGGACACGCAACGCGTAAAGTATGTATGAGCCTTTAAAAGTAATCAGTAAAATCTTAAATTCAATTCCAAAAACATACTGGGAGCCAGTGTAAGGATGCTAAAACAGGAGTGAAGTGATCCTGTCTCTTGGTACTGGTTAAAAGCCGGTCAGCTGAGTTCTGTACAGCCTTGTGTCGGTCAATACATCTTTGCTTGCAGTAATCCAGGCTTGATGAGAAGAAAGCTTGTAAAATAGTCTCTGTGTCTTTTAAAGTTAAGATAAATAGTATTTGAGATATTTCTAAGATGATAAAAACCGGATTGAACAAGCTTTATGGTGTGCTGTTCAAAAGTTAAATGACTGTAAAACCAGATACTAACTTTCTTAGCAACAGGCATGATGTGATTCAATAGGAAGTCAGCAGATTGCACAATTAGTTCTTATATGTAATGGGAGCCAACAACAGGGATCTCCGTTTTGTTTGAGTTCAGCTGAAAAAGATTCACAGACATCCAGTTTTTGACATCACAAAGGCAGTCATTAAATGAACTCAGAATCCTTTGGGTCTGTGGATCTAGCGGGTAGGTACAACTGCGTACCATTAGCAGAAAAATAAAGACACCCTGTCTAAGAGGGGAAGTCTTTGGCCTGCTGCAATGGATTAGCCTTCAGGAAGCAATTTAGATTGCTGTGGTTTCCTCCCGGTTGGTGATGTTGGTGGCGATAGCAAAAGACAGCTGTGATCTTCAGTCGGCTTGCTAGCCCCAATGCTAAAAATAAGGTTGTGTTAGCAGCCGATTTCCCAAAGGGGAGACTTAAGAACTTTGGATCTGAACGTCTGATGAATAAAATCTTTTACTATGTGAAAACATATAGATACAACAACCTTGATCTAAGAGTGTAACATGAAATATGTCTTAGAACTAGGTAGAAGTGTCAATTTTCAACAGAGATTCTGACAGAAAGACACAACGGCGAGAACAATCGATATGTAGCCCGACAATATTCCTCTTCCACAAAATAAGGAATATAAATACCAGTAACCTGGAGTTTTCCATAAACTGATTCTTAAGAACCTATTAGGCTTTGGTACATGGTTATGTCTTTTGTATCCATTGTAGTTTTACCCAAAAGTGTTCTCCACTATTCTTCTTTACTTTAAAGTACTGGTTGTCCTGCTCCATACAGTAAGATGATGGTTACTTTTGTGATTGATGTAGTCGTCCTTGTTGTGATGTGCTGACAACCAATCAACAGCGCTGCCGGAAATCCTTTAAATTAGCTGGAACTTGCATTTCGTATCACCTAGTGAGCAGAGGCCAAATTTACTTACTGGATTGGAACTGTGGAAACACAAGCACAACCTCTGACAATGGATACATTATGTTAGGTTCTTGCATTGGAAAAGGGCTATTTAAGGATAGGACTTTTAAGATAGCCTCACGGGTACATGTTGTCATTTTTGATTGGTTGTCACAGTCACAGTTTGTCATTTTTGATTGGTTGCCAAACCTAAAAGTATTGCCTAATATGAGCGCACCAGAGGGCAGGTGGCAGGAAGGTGAGTGTAGGGGAAGAAGAGAGCGCAACTCCTTGTGTTGAGACTGTGATGAATAATGAATGGAACCCCTCATAACTGAAGTATTTTGATTTAGTTTCTGTCTGCATTTATTTGCAAACCTAAATCAACGGAAACCAACTCAGAGGTCAGTGCATGGTTAACAAGAGAAAAGGACCAGAGTGGACTGGCCCAACTACACAGTTAAGGCCTGCATTCTTTTACTGCTAAGTGGCAACCAAGGAATTCAGGTTATGCTGTGGCCTGTGAGTAGCTGGTATGGCCATAAGGCTCAGTGGTAATAAAATCCCCATGACCTAATATTTCAGTGAATATGTGCTGTACATTCAGATACACTCAAAAGAAGTGTCAGGAGCAGCGCCTTGTACAGTATCAATAAATACAGCTAAAATCAGCAAGCCTTGGTTCCAAAACAAGAACAGGTTTGGGTACTGTAGGGGAGGAATTTGACAACAAACCTGATGCTTTCATATGTGGATTTACAGTATTCTGAGGGCAGGGTTCAGCTCCTGTGAAAGCCTCATTTGAGAAATTTCGGGGGAACTCTAAAATATCACAATTTCTGGGGTGTTTTTAAGGTTGGAAGATCATATGCATAATCAGCATATTTTACACAGGTGTAGTATAGAACCATGTCATGTCATATAGTGTGCCACATTATAAAAATGATCTCCCCTCTGTGTGACAGGGTTAACTTGATTCAGCCTAAATGAAAAACTACAAATGGTACAACTAGATGACAAATTAAAATAGCTCCTGGTGTTTTTTTTTAAAGGGAAATCCATGAGGGAAACCCTTGTGATTCATCCCACCCGGTGTAAGAGTATCTCCTAAGGACCAGAGGGAGTGGAGGTAACGTGCTCTTGACTTGGTCTCCAGCCATGAAAAAAGCAGATGCTTGGGCTCTACTGTTGCTTTAACTTCCTTTGGGATTTTCCTGCTGACTGGGTGACAGTCTCAGATTTCATTCATGAAGCAAGAATTTCATTACCAGAGACAGGGCAGAGCAGGCCACAGCAGTAAGAATTATAATTAAAAAAAGTCTTAGTTCAGTGGTCAGGAGCAGCAAGTAAAGGACTGAATTAATGCTTTTTTTCACAATTGATACATTTTTGCAATGACCACACTTCATGCTGCAAACACATGCCAACATGTTGAAATGTCTTGGAGCAACAAAAGTGTTGAATGGCTAACCTATTTAGACAAATTTGCAAATTGATTGAGATGATTTAGAGTGTGCTGCAGCATTTTTGGATCAGACCACATGCCTCACTGCTACATACCACTATAACAGGCTGCCTGATTTATCTGCAAAAGTGATATAACACCATCACTTCAGCAGTGATCATAATCTGGCGCTCAACCTGTTAAAGTGCAGCCTTGAGATGTTGGATTCAATAACCTTGGATATAACTTTTAAATCCACATTCCGTTGTCATGCAGGCCTGTTGCTTGTTTTCTTCAGCCTGCACTCCATGACTCCAGTGTACTATCCTGACAGTTGTAACCCTGCCTCTCTCTCTGGTCATTGCAGTGTACATTTTATTCATAACTGTGTGTGTGTATATTTTATTCATAACTGTGTGTGTGTGTGTGTGTGTGTGTGTGTGTGTGTGTGTGTGTGTGTGAGTGTGAGTGTGTGTGTGTATAAAAGTGAGGACAAGGCAGACCCCCAAAGTTTCCGTGGGATCTGCATAAATATGTGGAAGACAAACTGAATTCCTACCAAAATTAGAACCGCAGACCCTACTTTTACATCGCAGATAAAAAAATGCTGAAATGTTTGCTTGCTTCATTGATTAAAAAAGGCCTTCTGTTTGAGCCATAATAAACTACGAGCAAAGGTTATGATTAAAACTTGGGACTAGGGTGATAAACATATGAAAGTAAAATGATTTTGATGCTTGATTAAATAAAATTGCCTGGGATCGTTGACTCAATGCTCGCCCCCCCCCCCCCTATGAGGGAAGGTAAACAATTCTGTGCTCTATTATTCAATTTAATCATAAACACATTGGTTAATCAGGGGGATGCAGAGACAGCGACACAGAGCTGCCAGTCTTGTAATATTAATATGTTATGACTCAATTCTCAATTAGAACAGTGGCCCTAATACTCCATCATAGTTGACGGACTAAAATGACTCCTTTTGGTTTATCTTATTCTCTAGCTAATTCGCTGTATTAGAGCCGCTTTTGCCATGTTTGACTGGCAGCAATTTATGCAACAGCCTGCCATGAGTTCCTTAATTCTGTGAGGCCCATGTCACAGCTCCCTGTCTCACAGCTCCCTGTCTCACAGCTACATCTCACATCTCCATCTCACAGCCCCGTCTCACATCTCACAGCCCCGTCTCACATCTCACAACTCTGTCTCACAGCCCTGTCTCACATCTCACAGCCTTGTCTCACATCTCACA
>CALSCE010010649.1:1051729-1091592 GCA_943593645.1 Bovichtus variegatus
TTCTTCTTCTTCTTCTTCTTCTTCTTCTTCTTCTTCTTCTTCTTCTTCTTCTTCTTCTTCCAATCCTTTCCAGAAGACTGTGAGATGGCATGAGGAGGAGGACAAGATTGTGTCTGTGGTGGTGGCATAATTGCATTAGGTGAAGAGGGAGAAGGAGAGAGAGAGGTGGAACACGACACAAGGTTGAGGAAGAGCTCCTTGCTGAGGGTCTCTGGCCTCTCCATAGTGGGGCTGTTGCACTGCTCCACGGCGAGGGTCTGTGGATGCTCTGCTGTAAGAGTGTTGGTTACAGGTTGCTGTGCCGTGGAGCTTTCTACTGTCTAATACAAGTTTACTTTCAGTATTTTCTCAAATAAAAAACGTCAAATAAAAGTGGGGTCTCAAATAATACATGTATTTAAAGCAATCTTTGCTTTTGAACAAGAAAATACTCTTACCCTTAGTCAAGAGGAATTCATAAGCCCTCCGCATCTCCTCCAATACATTTCTTCAGGTAGATGTTGTAGCCAAGAGCCTCAAGTTTACGCACCTGAAATGAAGAAAAGCAGTTGGCACACATTAGGGCAGCTAATTGAGTATGATGTAAGATATTTAGCCACAACCCGTTTCATTTAGATTATCATTACGGCTCAATTATTATTTGACAGAGAGCACTACTTAGTGTTGCTCATTAACACAAGACACACACACGAGATGGCTTCTGCATAGGGCTGGATGGTATTTTTGACCAAAAACCCTGATATCGATATTGTGACAATATTGTCAGGTTGACTACTGGGGCTTTCACAAAATATTTAAACAATGACATTTTTGATGAATAATGATCAGTAATGTGGATATAATGTCTATGTGAGTAAAGGCAAATACTAGAACAGCTAGAACTGTCTGGTAAGTTCAGAAAATGCCAACACTTTAATGTAATGCAGCCTTTAAAAACACTTATGCCATATTGCGATATCCAAAATCTAACAATATCAATTTAATATCGATATATTGCCCAGCCTTACTTCTGCCATGTTTGAAACAAAACCATATTTAAAATAACAAGAGATTCGTTAGAAGTTATGTAGATCCTACCAGGTCACCATTCACTCAATTTGTGTGAGTACAATCTTGTGTTAAAAGATGGGCCAAGTCAAAGAAGGAAAAAAGATCACTGTAAGGTGGAGACAGGTGACAATAAGACTATGTTTTTAAAGGCCTGACGATATTGTACTATGATATGTAATATGTTAAAAAAAGGGAATTTCACTTCACTTAACAGAAACTTATGAAATATGAACATTTCTACTGACTACAATACGGGCAGAGTCAATTATACGACCAACATTTCTGTTTTTGAGGACACCTTGCCCCCCTTGGCTATCCAGTGACGGCGCTTTTTCTTTTAATTTATTTTTGGTGGACAGGCTTCCCTAGCAGACACTGCAAGTTTTCCTGCTTGCCTGATTTGGAGTCTGGCGAAATGGGCAGAGCCTGAACTTGGGTCGAGTCATAACGAGACTGACAAAGAGTAATATATACAAAAACAAATGACAGGGAAACAATGGGACGTTTTTTGTTGTTGTTGTTTTTTTGGATATTTGGACAGACAAGTGATGGACAGAAGACCACTGACAAATAGCTAAAGATGGACAGACAAAAAAACAAGACCAAAAAAAAGGTAAACCAAGAGGGACAGGGAGAGATACACAGACAGCAACAGAGATACGGACAAGTACACTACAGCAAGGATGGGTTGACGGACGTGGCTCTTAAAAGTGCCTTTGGGTTAATGCTTTAACTGCTAATACAAATGTTTTACTCACAACGTTGAAGAACCCGTTGAAAGAAGAAAACAACGATTCAGAATTGAACACTCTACATTTTACATTAGTGTTATCTTTTTTTTTTTTAAATGTACAACATCAAATGGCTACTAAAAGATTGTTGTGAGCTAATGTAACATAGGTAACTGGGAATACATCACTATTGGAAATCATACAATTTGCCTTTGATTATACCCTGTATGATTATATTTGACAAATGAAGGTAACACTTTATTTGAAGTGCACCTGTCATGAACATGAAGGAATATTTCTGAATGTTTATGACTGTTGTCATAAACACTAATGACAAGAGTCATTAACATTCATAAACATTTGTCCAACGTTTGTGCCCCCCCCTGGGTTTTGCACCTGGGAAAAGATGGAATCATTTGAGTGTCATCTGCATAGCTGTGATAGGAGAAGCCATGAGAGTGAATGATGGAACCAAGTGAATTGGTGTACAGAGAAAAGAGGACCCAGGACGGAGCCCTGAGGATCCATAGTAGTGAGTTGACAGGGGTCTCACAGACTCTCTACAAGTTACCCCTGTAGGTGTGGTTGTGTGTTTTTTTTTGGTTTTTGTTTTTTTTAACAAAACTTGACACCAAAAGCAACAATTCATTCAACCTTCTAACAAGTATTCCCGATGGAAGATTATTAGGGCCAAGCATAAGGAGAACTGCATTTATTCTGAAATGCCAGAATAAAGTCCAAATGTTGAGAATCAAGTTAAAATAATACAATATTTTGCCAGTAAATTTCCTTGCTTGTTCACTTACTCTGTACAACAGTCTAACCAACAAAGTTGCCTTTAACTAAACACCCTCAAACAGCTTCCCAGACAATAAATTTGTCAAAGGAATCCATATGTTCCTGTGCATCTGAGGGCCGTTATTGATGTCAAGGCTGGTGACAGGTAGGCCCGTTTTGATCGGTCATCTTGAGGGCCCACTTGTACTTTTAACTTGTACTTGCGTCAACTAACTGTACTACAATGTGTGGCCTAAAGCTTGGGATAACAATGTATGGAAGAGGACACTGTTGGGATGACTTCCTAAACGCATACCTAAAATGGGATAACTGGTAGAATTAAATTGAATACATTTCCAAAACCAAAATTACACTACAATGTAACACAGGGGATTATTGAATAACATAAGAACATAATTTAAAATAGGCCTATTTATAAACAGTCAGCAAGTCCAATATCCACTCTCAAATTCTGTTTTGTTAGTTTGACAGTGCAGAATGTATATTATGTAATATTATTCTATAGTGTTTGGACACTAAGTGTAGAACTCCAAGTTTTCTAGTGTTTTCAACCCCCGACACTTGTTACATGTAAAGTATGAAAGTTCCATAGTCATGCTTTACGGAATATAATACACTCCACCCATGTGGCAAAGGTGCTGTAGGCTACAACACAATTCCATTACAAACCATTTGTCAAGCATGCGTTAAGTGCTTCTAAAATGATGCAGGCTTTGTTGGGCTTTCGCTTAACATCCTAAACATTCATTATTGGATACAAACTCATGCCATTTCTTTTTGAGGATAAAAGGGATTTTAGTTTGGGAATCCAATGGGCATTAGTTGATTTCTGAAACATGTGTAATCATTTTTATGTATCTGCAAAAAAAAATTAAAATCTCTTGTCAGCTAAATAACTTTGTTGGGTGGCCAAATTCAAACAGTGATTTGCTTGTCACAATTGAGCCCAACAACTAGGTGAAAACACCAAGAATGAATTTGGAAAATAAATGTATGCAGAATATGGAGGAGGAATCCTCCCTAAATAAATTATTGACTCAATAAATTGAATATCATTAAATATACCCAAAATAATATAAAAAAATAAATGTAAGCATTAATTGATAAAGGGTTAGTTTGATATTTCTGTTCATGTATTTTAGTAATTTCCCTACATCTACTCTTCTATTTAATTTTCCCATTTATTTATTTATTAAATGTATGTATTTATTTGTCTATTTATTTCTGCAATACTTTCCCTTTGCATTCCTCCCCCTATTTATCTCCTGGCCAGAGAAGGAGCCTGAACAGAGCCCCCGCTGCTGTTGTTTACTTGATGTAGGTCATATAGAGGCATCATTATTACAATCCTGGTGCTTAATGTTACACAGGGCAGGTCTTGCCTGGAACAGCAGTGGGATTCATAATCTATGCACTTTGTTGTCATCAATAGAAAGGCGAGAAAGTTGACCCCATGACACATTTTTAATGACAGTCCCCTTATTTTCATAATGAAGCAGAAAATAATAAATAAATGTAAATTAAAAAAAAAGGGTACAGAAATAAATATGTTTGGGGAAATACTGTATATAGGAGTAGAAATACAAAGGGAATAACGCATAAATACATGCATAAGTTTAATAATGAATAATTATATTTCAAAATCAAATGAATTATCACATTTTAAAGTTAATACAAATAAATATATAAAAGGGAAATAAATAAAGTGTATTTCATACAGAAATACAGCAAATTCATACAGAAATATCAATTTGTCACATTTTGCATGCAACTCCATCTTGTGAAGACAGTTCACTAACTTAATGAAATGGCCATGAGTTTAGAAATAATTCAAGTAATAAAAGTTTAAAAAAAAAATTTAAAACACCCCAACAAAAAAAATAGGAAACGTATTTTGACCCTCTCGGCACTCCATACTGGTATAGAGCGTATCCGTGGGTGACGCAAGTTACGTAGAGTCGTTCAATACTCACATTAGCGAGCTTTATCATTGTTAGGAGGAGAATATGTATTACCGAATCAGATAGTTGTATTCAGGTGTGCTTACTTTAAACGTATTGGCGTCGGTATTTACACATCTACAGAGTGGACGAAAATGACCGATGTGACAGATTCCCTGACCAAAGAGGGCTGGTAGGTAGCATGGTAGCTAACGTCAGCGAGCTAGCTAACTCAATGAGGTGCCAGATTGGTGTTGGTTTACAACACTAACCATTAGCTATACATTTACAATAGAGTTTTTGCGAGTGCACGAAGGTTTCCAAAGTACACACGACCACTCTAGTGTGTGTGGGTTGTAACAACGCTATTAGTTTGCTTGAAGAAAAGGCTAACTAACTACTACGAGCTAGCGAGATAAATAATGCAAGCTAGCTACAGCTAATACACACTTAGCAATCCATTATCATAACGCAATCTGATGACGCTAACGTTAACCGATACGCAGTAATAACGTTACATGCAGCGGGGGTCAATGAGCGCCAACCTCAGCTACATTCAAAAACTTTCTGCGCTTTTGAAAGTCAGAACTTTCCACTTAGCATTATTGCTGTAACGAAACTATATATTTACTAACGTTACTATTGCAGCCCACTTTCGTCTTCAAAACAGCCAAATAATAATATTTACCGATTTCCAATTTTTGGTTGTATTAATGCAATGGTCCCTACTAGAGTATTACAGTATTTCCCAGCGGCTAATACAATGAAACCCAGTTGGTCATTTTATATTATACAGATGCGCCGTCTACATTTATATACATGTATTGATGCCTCTGAAGTTGCCCTGTTTTTGGCAAATTATATAATCTGATCTAAAATGCTGAGGACTTTCCTCCCAGCTTAAAACAAATAAATAATAGCCACACAAATAAGTATTACCACGTGGTGAAACACGTTTATATACAATGATTGACATTGTTCAATCGTCTCGTTGTGAGGTCAACTGAACATAAATTGTCTAATGTTACAAGCAGATTTGTTTCTCACCTACTACCAAACATTCTGCCAACTTCCTCATCTGCCCTCTCTTCCTTGTCCACTATTTTACAGGTACCTCAGTGATGAAGGCATAGCAGAACTGAAAGGATCTGCTGAGAAAATAACTCAGAATGACATTATTCGTATTGCACTTGATGTAAGTTTTTAATTTTGCAAGTTTTACATAAACGTTATTGCAATTTAACAGCAGTCTGCTCTGTATGTATGTAGCAGTGTGCAGATACTGTATTCAGCAATGGGTTTGCACTGTAAATGATTAAATGTTGTGGTAATTCATCAGGCCATGCCTTTTTAAAGCCTATACTGACGAACACTACCACCTTACACGCTAATGAAACAGACAAAACTATGGTCACACAGTTTTAAACTGGGTGTTAAATTCTTTCTCTTCTAAGAATTCAGTATATTTGATACAGTATATTGACTAGTGTTATTACACTTGTGTGAAAAGCATATTATGGAGCATATTGCTAATTATTTATGACCGACTATTGGCAGACGCAGCATGTGCTCTTTCCATCTTCAGTCGCCACAGCTCTAAAGATTATCTTGCACCTTCCTTTATCCTCTTTGATCAGTCTGTTAAATTCAGTCCATTGCCTACCTCCTAACATTCATCAGTAATGAACATGAGGCCATTTACTTTTCATGCCATGGAGAGACAACATATGGTGCAGCCATTATAATTAGTTAATAATTGTAATTTTAATTATTATTGAGAACTACAGTCTGCAGTCGTAGAACTGGAAATGCTTTTCTGTAAAATAGACCGTGATACTGCTTACCTGACCTGCAGTAGCAGACAAGTCCAGAACACAAAATAGTTGAATTTACTTCATAAGCCTTGACTGTTAAGTTTTGGCCAAGATCTCAGACTGAATTATGACTTTTTACTGCCTGTCTGATTGAACCACCATTCAGCAACTTTGGCTGGATCTTGTAGGGCAGTGAAAAAAAAAAAAGTAGTTAAAGATTAATTGAGAGACGTTGTTGCTTTATTATAAAAAAACGTGATGGTCCCATTTTGTCGACAGTGTTTGAAGCCTTGATGCAGCCTTTTGAAATAATTGTATCGTAATTGTGTTTAGAGAAATCTATTGAGACATGCATATAAAGAAGCAATTCCTTTTTTATGTTTATTGGGGAAATAAAAAATCTATGGTTAGAGATATTGTCAGCTGTAGTAAAACAGGATTTTTAAAAGGGTAGGTCACAGACCCACTTGGGATTAGTGCCTTGGTGCAACTAACAGAAATCTGACAGATGTTTGCAATATGGAGAAAAGGTTCAAATCATCATTATTATGTTGGTTACAAGGAAATCAAAAATCCTATGAGGTTGTTTGAAAATGTATAGCTGTGTTAAATGTTTTTTAAAAACATTTAAATGTTGATTTCATTTTAATAAGATTGTGCATGTAATAAAGCATGTAAATCAAAATGACACTATAATATGTACTGTATGGTACTGTGAGTACTGCCAATGTGCCTAATAGTGCAAATGCATGATTACTTGTCTGCTTCCAATTGATTTCATGATGTCCATTTCTGGGACGGAGTGTAGGGGAAAGGCCTCCCCCCTAACACGCAAATAATTAGTCATTGTTATTGTGAAGCACAGTACAGTGTAGTTAAACACATTTTTGGAATGTATTTAAGGCTTACTTTGTTGCATTATTTTTTTCATTATGATTGGCACAGTATTTGTTATTTTTAATTAAGCAGTATCTCATTTGCAGAGTGACCTCAGGCCTATTGGGAGAAAAGTTCTACCGCCGGATATCAATAGTGGAAGAACTGACAAGGTGAGTGGTACACAAACTATTATATGGCCATTTCAATGCTATATTTATGAAACTTAGGTGCTACTACAGTTACTGTTCTTTTTGCAGCTGAAAGTCAGTGCAGGCTCAATTTTTCAGCCGAAATGAAGTTATCACGAGTGCCACTAGATGGCCCTAACACACTGACAATGAAGGATCCAAACGCTGCTTCTTCAACTGTAAAGAAACAAATGTTCCAAATATTAAAAGACTAAAACATGCAATTCTATGTGAGTTTAAACCCTGCTCCCTTCAGGCATCTCTACAATCATGTCACGTCTACTTGGTCATACGCTTTGTCTTGTACATTGTATGTCTATCAGAGAGAATGCAACCTGAGCATCTATAATTACATTAGCTTGTAGATTACATTTACACATGTTACAGGTTTCTTTTCTCAGAACTAGAAATAATTATTTTAGAGGATAGATCTGATAAATGCTTTAAAAAAGAAAAAGAAAAGAAAGGTCACTGAATCTAAAGGTAAACTATGACGTACTAAAGAGGAATAGGTAATCCTGTACTGAGACAGGTATGCTAAATTGAAAGAGTTCTTTTTTTTAATATGCCTCAGAAATAATTTGGCGTAACCATTGATAAATACTCATAGCTATAGAGTTTTTACCCGTATTTTGCTGTTTCGATCCTCCCCCACATGCTGTTGATTTTCCTTTTATGCCAAAATTATTTTGTTTTCCTTGCACATGGACAGTTGGAAGGTCCATGTGTTCTTCAGGTGCAGAAGGTGAGGAATGTCTCGGCTCCTAAAGATCACGAGGAGTCCCAAGGCGCGCCGCGAATGCTGCGTCTACAAATGACAGATGGGCATACCACCTGTGTTGGATTGGAGTTTAAACACTTGTCTAAGATCAGGTACCCATATAACAGTTTTGTTGTATTTAGAAATATGTTGTATATAGTAATTGCTTGGGAAGTAAATATCACTGTTTAATACACAAGATAAATAACATTAGTTGTCTTGTTTAAAACATATTTTTTTGTAAAAAAAAATAATAAATGCATTTCTTTTAGCTTCCATAGCAGCAAAGCAGATTGTCATTAAACCAGTTCATCATATATTTCAAAGCAAATGTGTAAGATTCTGCACATACCCTTCACCTCCTTGTCAACACTCTCACCCCACCACATGCCTCAAAAACCCTTTATCTGCAATTTCCACATGGTGGCAGCGATCTAACAATTCTCAGCCTTAATTACATCTCCATCCCAGCAACGGTGGCCTTGGTGACTGCTGCCATGGTGACTAGCCAGTCTGTACAGGTGGAGTGGCCAGAATGTGGGCCTTGACTTCCTGATGGGAAGAGAGGAGAGAACAGAACAAATCCCCTCTTTATGAGCGGCACACGCACACTAGCTGCCAACAGCGGTGGTTAGTGTCTCTTATGAAAGTGTCCGCTTTAGTGTGCGTGAGGTCGTAAGTGAGTGACAAACAAGGATGAGATGGATTACAGGACTTTTCAGCGTGTGAGACAGTGATATAGAGAGATGACAATTACGCATTGAATAGCAACATTGAATAGTGTGTGTATATGTGCTTGTATGTGATTGAATGGAGGGTAGAGAGAGCCTCACTGTTGCATTGGCCACTATCATGAGAACAGCATCCATCCCAGAGGTTTGGAGTGAAATCCCTAATTGTTGCTTTGGCATCCGGCATCAGTAGCTGGAAATCCCTCTAAGTCCCTGTGCTTTCTTAATGAGAGAGGCAGAGGCCTTATCAGGCCTGATGAGATAGAGGGGCTTTTAATTTACCATGAGGATGGGTGAGCAGCTGGGATTATTAATAGTCTCTCCTAGCCTCGCCACCCATCCCCTGGCACTGCTCCATGTCATTTATAAAGTGGTATGGGTAAGGCAACAGGGTGTGGGACCTGCTATGAGCAGTTCTAATATCTTAAACCCTTGAATGTGTTTAACATTTAACAGTCAGTTAAACAATTTATATATTAAGCATTTTTTCATACATACATATTTATTGTTGTTTTTTTGTTTTTCAGTCTTAATACCCCCCCTGGAACAAAGGTAAAGCTCCTTGGTACAGTCCAGGTTAAAAATGGTCTTTTGCTGCTCGATGACTCAAATATCTCTGTCCTTGGAGGAGAGGTTGATCACATGGTGGAGAAATGGGAACTGCAAAGGGTGAGAGTCGATTTTGTAATGATTGCTCTGCTACTTTTGCTAAAAAAATATAGAATTTAAATTAGAATTAAAAGCCAGATGTAATCTGTCATTATTCTTTATAAGATTGCACATTTTCTTAGTTTGTAAATATGATGATCTCCCTTTACTATTCAACCTGCAGAGTCTGGCCAAACACAGCAGGAGTAACATTGGAGCGGAAGGTGGACCTCCTCCCTTTGTGCCATTTGGTCAGGTAAGGCTAATATTAATTATGATATTGCACTTTTCAAAATAAAAATAAGTGCTTCTCTGACATAAACACCAGAAGAAAACAATAAACTATAAGCATGATTTTAAAATAGCAAACTAGCAAAAATAATACAATCAGGAAAATGCAAGTTTATGGAAATGAGATTTCAGAAGTGACTTATTACAAGTCAGAGATACTGTTGAATAACAATAACCTCACAAGTGTATTTGAGGGTCCAGATGCAGGCCTGGCTGCAGGAGTGGGCCTTGATGTCCCTTTTCTTGGAAATTTTCTCTCTGATCTTTGAACTAATTGTGAGTCTTCATGAATCTTTAAAATGCATCACTGAATTTTAATTCTGATTTGTTGTCCGACCACACACATTGTAACAGTATGACAGTTTCCCCTTTCTAAAAATATATGTGGCGTAAGTGTCGCATTTGTACAGTATTCACATGAAATGCTATAGTAATTGGTAGAAAAGGTGAGAAGAGATAAACAGGCCTCTAAAGTGCACCATCAGAAATATATACAATGTACTCCAAATATACACTTGCATCACATTGTCAAACAATTGATATTCATACACAGTTTTAGATATGAAAATATCTAAAACTGTCCTCAAAAACTATTAAACCAACTTAAATTTTTATCCACATTCTGTGGTTTTGCACATCACAACATCATTTCTCATTTTAAAACCTACTAAGCCTGAGTCAATACTCCCGAGCCAAGGATCAACGCTTCAGAGCGGGATACATCCGTATCATCTTAACACTTGGATTTTGGGATTTTTACACACTCTTCAATCCAGATTTGCTCAAGCTTTGTGAAGTTGGTTGAGGAGCATTTGGGAATTATCATTCAGCATTCTCTAGATTTACAGTGTAAATGTATTTCTAATCCTGGGTCACTCCAGGATTTAGTGTTGATTGGATGTCTGCTGAGGGTTGTTGTATACAACTAACATCCTATTCCAGGGTAATTGGCACTCTGAAGCAGATTTTCTTTATATCTGTGCATGCATTTTCCTTGGCTCATATTTCACTGGACATTTTGTTCCCTCTGAAGTTTACATCTCATCAGAAAATAGAATTATTTGCCTCATATTCTGAGTCCATAACATGTGGTTGGGCACACTTCAGAGCATAGAAAGAAAGTAGCATGCATGTTTTAGTCATCATATTATCAATTACCACTTAACCTTGATGATATCTAGGCATGCAGATAAGTTTGTTTTTATCTGCCTTGCCCCTCCATAATCAAAAGTTTGTTTTTATATGCCTTGCCCCTCCATAATCAATTTGTGCAGTGCCTATGGCTTGGTTAGCCTGGCAAATCTATGGAGCTCACAGACATTTATCTTCACCGAATAAAAATAATAATAATAATAAACTCTCCACAGCGAAGCCTGCAAATTATTTACCGTAAAAGCGCCATTTTTTTCAGTCCTGTCAAGATTTTCCTAGACTTTCAAAGCTTTTGGGACCACAAATAAAATTCCATTCTCCCTCTATAAATTAGTGGTGGAAGTCTCAAAATCTGGGGAAATTAAAACTTTCCGCATAGCTTGCTCTGCGCTGCCTTATTGGAATACATCTCTCACCAGCGTGCGCTGGTCGTTGAGATCACTACAAGAATAGGGCCTTTTTTGTTGTTGCATATATATATGTATATATTGAATACACCTAATACATGTGGCATGTCATCCCTTATAAGTCCATAACAAGTTTTTCAGGTGCATGATTCTCTTGGTGCCATTCCTTCTTCGTTAATCTTGCTGCCGAACAGGTTATCAGTTTAGCTGCCCATTTCCCTTTCCTTCTCTTCAGATAATTCAACTCTGGCTTTATAATCGTGCCGCCTATTACTTACCTTGCTGGGATGGCTACTGCAACAAAGAGATGGAGCCCCAGTCTGTTGCTCACTTCTCTGACTGAATCATCACTTACAGTCATGAAACAGCTGCAGGAAGTGTTGAGTTTCCATCTCATTTCTTCCATGTCACTTGTTCATATAATACAGTTCACAGTAGAGTATCAAAACATTAACCGTGAGCTGGGAGGCAGCTTTGGGATTTGGGTTACTGTTGGTTGCTACAACACAATCTTAGAGTGTAACTTAAACACCACAGGAGACTAATGTAATTCCACAAAATGTGGACATTGTCAAGTGCACTGATTATTTTCTTAGGGAGCTATCCATGATTGAAGAGGAACTTTTCGAGAACGTGTTCTTACTCTCTCTATTTGCTCCCCGTAGAAGTGTGCGAGGAAGGATGACGTAGACAGCAGAGACCTGGACCAGAGGAAGACCCTCCAGTCTCAAAATGTGGTCAAAAGTCCTGACGAGAATGATGAGTTTGAAAAGCAGCGGACAGCAGCTATTGCTGAGGTGGCAAAGACCAAAGAGGTATGTAAACCATTATCATAGGTCTTTATTCCATCTTGGAACTGGTTATGGTAACTACAATGTACTTCATTATTTTACTGAGCTGCTAAAACATTTTGTAACTGACATTTGTTACGTTTGTCTCAGAATACATTGTGTGACTATCAATCTATATACTATATTATAATTGTCTTAGGCAACTAATTGTAATAATATCCTGAATCAACCCAAAATGTCCCCCTTAAATGTTTGTTTTCAGGAGCATTCCTTTTCCCATGTTAACTGATTTAGCTGTTTCTCTTATTGATTGCAATTTCTGCACAGACTATTTCATTTGGCCTCTATTTAAAAGTGAATGCCCCTTATCGACATTCATCTTAACCTTGATTGCTGTTGACATTCGAGTAACTTTTCAAATAAAAACAATCCTAATTACATTATCAACTACAAAGTTTTGTTTCTTGTGTTGGCTTTATTGTTTTGTCCAGTGCCGCAGCTGTATTGATCTTCATGTTGTCTTACTTGTTAGGGGCCGCGCACGTTTGGTGGTGGAGGAAATGCAGGTGGTAATTTATCCAGTGCTGCTTCCTCTTTCCGGGGCCGAGACTCATACCAGCCAAGGAGACGAGAAGATCGGATGGAAAGAACTGAAAGCAGACAAGATGGAAACTATCGAGAGCTGGTGAGAAAACTTTGTCCAAGCCTGTAAAACAAGTCTGTTTTAATGTAAGGTAGGTATGAAAGCCACCTTTTGTTGAAATGATGATTGTACCTCACATTTCTGAAGCTTCCATTCATTGTAACAAAGCAATTTAAAGGTTGGAACTTGCACTGTGTTCCTCTTTGGTTTCTTTCGTCTGAATTCAAGTCTTATTTCATGGCTCATGGACGAGGTGAGGCATTGATTATGATATTGTAGAAATCTAAATGAATTGGAGGCTTGGCCAGCTTTTTCCAATCAAGTGGCAGTCCATTTGTCTAGCTTTGTGTGTTGACCCGCCAGCTTCTAGGCAGAACTCAGCCAGCTTTGGGCTGAACACATAAATAGGATGGAACAGGATATCATGGTGTTTGGCTTGGGAATGTATTAATGATGGTTTGTATTTTGAACGCACACTAATCCAACCTCGGACAAAACTGAAATGTGATGTCTTGTCCACCTAAAAAGGGAGGTTCTCTGTGGGTCATTCTTTCTTCTTCACTCCTTCCATTCCCTTTTTCTGTCACAACAAACCTTACAGCTGTGTCTATTATTACCAAACCACCATTATCCATCCACTTGTCCTTCCCCCTCTCCCTGTACGTTTTATACCTTCTCCAGGAAATGCAATTTTTTTCTTTTTTGTTCTTTCTCTTTGTAATGTTATGTTTATCCACCTTTTGTGTAGGTGGATGAACGTGCTCTGAGAGACATCATGGAGATGGGCTTTAACAGGGAGGATGCTCGGCAGGCGCTAATGGATAACAACAACAACCTTGAAGTGGCACTAAACAGCCTACTGACTGGATCTTCTGGGAGCAGACCTAGCCCTGTGGTGGCTGAATCTATCAAGCCCCAACCCAGAGGTTCATACATACACGCACACCTGCCGCCCGCTCTGGTTTGAGAAAAAATGGCACATAGCCTGAGACACTTTGTGTTTCTACAGAGTAAGAGTGAGCTTGGGGGAGTGCTGTGGAGGTCCTTTTTAAATGCAGTGAAAATCACCTACAGCCCAGTTAAAGGTCCACTTTGGCGGTTTTGCTTGTTTTAGTCCATTTTAACACAAATTGCATAAACACTTTACTTCGGACACTTTTCCCCAGCACACTAAGGTTTCAAATGGATATTTTACTTTACCTGCAGTCATTGTTTTGTATTTGCTTCAGTTCTGAAAATCAACTTACAGTAACTTGAGGTTACGGTTGTGGTACAACAACTGTTATTGTTATTGCGTTATTATTGCTGCAAATCAATTCTTTGAGTCAGCTACAGAACAGTAACCTTTCCAAACTCATGGAATCTTTAAAGATTCTATTACGGCATTCAGAGCTTTAATATAGCAGCAAACTATTTGCTCTGTAAAGATGTAGTGGACTCCTGAGCAGAGAATTAAGTTTTTCTCCCTCTGTGTGTGTTATAATCCGAGCTTCTCTGTGTTTTGTCACAAATCCCTCAATCATGGATGTGCTCTGAATTCCGTTTAGGGAACCTTTATTTGTTCCTGTACCGTTTCTTCAGTTGGGTTCAGGTTTAAAACACATACACACATGTATGCACGCAAAGCCTTGTCATACCTACTTTAGATGGAGACACTCGGGCTAGAAGGTGTACACATTCAAACATCCAGTTTCATCAATTCAACTGTTTTTAATTGGTTCTAAATAAAATCCTTTTTTACGTTCTTCTCAGCCAGAGGAAGAGGAAGAGGCAGGTCAAGAAATGAAGATGAAGAGGAGGGAGCAGGTGGAAGGCCATCTGGACCAAGCACTCTATTTGACTTTCTTGAATCCAAGATGGGAGTTTTCTCCATTGATGGTCAGTCAAATGGTCTGGATTTCATTCAACTCCTTTGGTACCTCTCTTGGGCCATAAAAATCACGCTTTTTTACTTGATTTATTGTAGGAAAAAACATTTTACGATTTTAAACTTTGAGTTTTGTATATTTTCTCAAGCCAGTTCTTTGGTACGAATGTACTTTTAATAACAGTACACCAACATGGACAGAGTCACGATTGAAATCAAACATCTGGCTTCGTAAGCTGAGGGGAATTAAGTCATGCTCTCCAAATGCCTGAAATCAGCGTTGGCGTAGAAAACCAATGTAGCGCTGGACTGTAATTGAAAGTGGGCAATAACAAACTTTTTTATATGCTATGTATTTCAATGTATGATTGTGTTTGATCATGGATAATATGATTTGGTAATTCTGTTCATGATATTTTGGTCTTATATTTACTACAGTTCCCTTCATGTTTTTGGAGTTTTAGTAATCTTTAATCTTCATTGAATAACGTGGTACTGTATTCTTGTCAACATTTCTTGTATTATTGTTTTTGCCATAGTTTGATGACACTGCTCTTTTTTTGTTTTGTTTTCTCAGAATCAAAGAGCCAGGCACCTCAGAGATACCATGAGAGTAAAGCAAATTTCTCCAACTCAGACTATTACTCCAAAGACCCATCTCAGAACAAGTTCTCCTCGCATAATGACCATAGGCAACAAAGGAATGACAGACCACCTCGCTTCCACAGGGACTTTGATTTTCCCAAACCTGGCCAAGAGCCCCTCTCTAACTGTACAACTTCCCAAACGTCAGCTCAAGCCCAGCACTGGAAGGGCCAGGAGAGATGGTCACGAGGCACATCAGACAGATCGCACAATGACAGGAGAGAGACGAGAGATGAGCAGATTTTTACTTCGTCGTTCTCAAGTACTTTCACACATTCAAAAGAACCTCAGCAGCAGGTGGAGTTTAGTGGTTCTTACGACCGACGATCCAGAAATGGAGATGGTGGTGGCGGCGGCGGGAACATTTCTGGACCATCTCACAGGAGAGGATTCAGAGACAACTTACCCACATCTAAACTGCCTGATCCTGCAGGCAGTGAGCCCGATGGAAGAGGAAATGGTAAACGTACAGACAGAATTGAAGAACCCAGCAACAGCAGGAGGAAGGGCAAGACTGACCGGCCAAACTCGGACCACCTTGACCAACAAAGGGATAGTGGGACACCAAACTTTAACTTGAGGGGAGGAAGCTCAGGGACATCCCAAGAAGTGGGGTTGTCGCGGGATTCTCGAATCACAACTGGGGATCCTTCTCATTTCCAAAATGGAGATATGGAGCACAAAAGAACTGGGCCGATCAAGCCAACAAATGTATCGTGTCCCCCCAACAGGGAGCCACCCCCAAAGAAAAACACTTCTAATAACCCAGGACCTAAAAGAAGACCAGGACAAGGCAAAGGACAAGGTCCTCGCGGACCAGAGAAAGGTCAATTTGTGGAACAGGCTTGGAAACCTGGAGACCAGTGCCTGGCACTGTACTGGGAAGACGGCAAGGTATGTCATTCTTAAATTGGTAACATAGCAATAGCTGTTGAAACAATTCAACAATGTCAAGTTAAAGAATGAACACTAAAATGAAAACCATTTAAATGCATACACAAATGAGCTTCTGTGTAAACTGTCAACAGTAACTGCTAAAAATGACAATTAACAACTAAATATGTTACAGTGACAATTAACTGATGTGTTTTTTCATGTTTGTCTGAGAGCTTGTTTGACAGTTAATGTGTAAAATAACAAAAGAAAAAGTGTTCTTGTGACACATTTTCTCTCATTCACACCGTTTGTCATGTCATAATTATTTAATTGATATTACTATGTCTTGTCTTGACTTGTGGACATGTTGTTATTAAAATAATAAGACTTCTGTTTGTTTCTGTCTGTGGTGGTGTGTGTGCGCTCGTGAAGTTCTACCATGCCAGAATAGATGCTGTGCATCCATCAGGCTCCACGGCTGTGGTTGTATTTAGTGATTATGGAAACTGTGAAGAGGTCCTGCTGCATAACATCAAACCTCTTTCTGCTGATGTATTGGTAAGGAGAGAGACAACATATTGATAGAAATGATCATTCATCATTAAGATTGTAATGTTGTGGTTAATACTTGGTGGAAATAACTAATTAAACTGTACTCAAGTGGGTTGAGGAAAAAAATATGAATGACATCTTAATCTGATTACCCACAGTAACATCACAACCATATCAAATGTCCAATGGCAGGAGGAAGATGATGGTTACTACGACAGTTCACTAGAGTTTCGCCGTGGGGGAGATGGACAGCCTCGACGCACAAGACCCACACAGCAGTATTACCAGCCGCCTAGGGCACGAGATTGATGTGTCTGCGTTTACACTGGCAGGTAAATAATTACGAAATTGTGGTTATTTATCCATTACGAATTAAACATCAAACATCGTGTGAACAATGTTCCTATTTTTATATGGAGACTTTTTATTCATAATATTTCCTTCATTGTGGTGGGAGTCTTGAATTATATAATAAACGTGAAAGTATGGACTGTACAAAAGTAATTTGTAGGCATTTCTGTAACCTTGCCTGTTGCATAATTACCTGTATATAATGTATAATAGAAACTATCGCCAACCACAGCTAAACAAACTCTCTTGCTCTCATTTCTATGTAGAAATTTATTGTATACAATTGTATAATTTCATTTTTTCCTGCCTCTGTTGTTCAAATGTATTCTGTAAAAACTGTTTCACAAGGTCTGTCGCAGTTGTGATTTTAAAAGATGCACAAAGTGCAAACCTGTTTAGTTTTGTACATTTATTTAATAATTTTCTTTTTCTTCACTCATTTTTGTGCTTGTCCCACATCCTTCCATGACAGAGATTATGTCACTTTCTGCAACAATCCAGAGTGCTTCCTGAATTTTTTTTATTGTCCACATCTCAAGGACATACAGAACTTTTCAAAGGGCTTGGACAAAATGCAAAAATAAAATAAACTGACATGAGCACCTGTTGATTTTGTTAAGGACATATCTACTGTATATGTTGTGAAGATTTGTGAAATGGATGCATTAAAATAAACAATGATTATAGTATGTAGCGGATCTGTTGTTTTAATGTCTTTTTGTTATTAGTTATCAAATTAAAATGCTGAATAAACTTATCCAGAGTAGAAACCTCTCAGGGTCCCTGGTTTTATTTTGAATCTTGTGACAGTAGTTATGATTATCAGTTAGTTTCAGTTTATCACTAAATGATATCTTTCTAAAAATGATTAGAGTTCTTGTCTTATGGCTTACCTCTGTCATTTCTCCTCTTGTAGATAGGCGTAGGCACTTTGAGTCCATAGCAAGCTCATTTGTTGTGTTCTGTGAAGCAAATCCAAAGGGTAAGACAATCTCTTCCCCCTGTAATGGAGACGGTTACACTGCAGAGATATCATTTTGCACAATACAAAAGGGACTGTACCGCGCTCTTCCAGCATTGCATACACACCACTGAGCTGGCTGTTTATGGACTTGTGCTGTGCGAGAGGCGAGTTTTACATCAAGAAATAATCTCCACCTCGGCTCCAATTTCACTCTACCAGCAGTAGGAGACAAATGGACAATGCACGAGGGTTCAGCAGGGAGGTCGTTGCGCTATTCTGTATCGTTGCGCTATTCTGTATCATTGGTCCAAAGGATTTGCTTTATTTTCCAATGAGGCACCAAGCGAGCATAGATGAATAATTAACGCCTGGTAATATGGAAACCTATCTGTTGGGGAGGAACTGAAAGTGAAGCTCTTGAAAGCGTTCCTGGGGACTGACCATGACACTGGCCAGATAATCATAAAGGATTGATTTTCAATCAGATAAGCAGTGATATTTTTGGAAGAGCAGTTAAGCCCAATTCATATTGAATATTTTACTCCCGGCACTGAAATGTCAGGCAAGACAAATATTAGGCGGAAGCACTGTGGTCCCTTAAGTCATTACTCTTAATGAATGTGAAGTTATTATGTGTGCAAATCTTGATACTGTTAATTGTAGGGTCAGTTTTGTTTCCACAGTTATTACTTGACAAGTGTAAACGGATTATTATCCAATTGAAAATCCTCATGTTGCTGTCGTATGAAGGAGAGAAACAGAAGTAACACTAAGACTTAAACAGGGCTTGGAACAAGTCACATACAATATACGTTTGTAAAACAATAAGCATTTTCAAATATTAGCTTTGTTGGATGTTATTTCCTTGGGTTTCCTATCCAAAACAGTGTTAAAGATGTGAGTGGATACTCATTATGTGGGTCATGATATTTATGAAGCCACAATTAACGCTGAATAAATGACCCCATGTACCTGCCGTTTCGTTTCGTATAAAGGAAGTATTAGACCAAAGAAAGTGATAGACTAAAATCTGGCAGGATTGCATCTTGTTTTTCATGTTTATGTAACTGCACAGTTGATGCTTGTTGATGCTGTGATCAGAGTAAATCTAAAGCTTCAAATGCTGTGCATGTTTTCCTGTTACTGGCCCTCTTTGGTTAGATTTGATCTCAATTATCCAGTATTGTACAAACAATCTTAGATTATGATTGGATTTTACATGAAATGATTTACAGTGGAAATGAAATGTGTAGGGGCAGCAACTCAACTTTTTAATGTTTGGGTTTGACAGGTTTTAATACAGTCGGCTTCAGTTTGATTGTATTTCCATTTATATTTGATTATGAGAGGGTGGCGTGTTTGGTCAGTGGTAAACAGTGTCCCCTCACAGCAAAAAGGTCATGGATTCAAATCGGACAAAGATGTTCTTCCTACAGTCCAAAAAGATCTGGTAAAAGTAATAGTGGCTGTCCATAGATGATGATGATTTTTACCTACAACACTCAAACAAACTCATTTGTACATCCATTTTCTATATCCAGGGTTACTGAAATGCACGACTATTCTGTTGTTATTTTATTATATATATATATATATATATATATAATATATATATATTTTATTTTGATAAGCTGAACCAGGAGTGAGTTCTGCAATGCCAATCAAACGTTTGTATACATATTCTTCTCTGCCTTCTGTGCCACATCCAATATCACATACAAAAAACAACTTATTTGGAACAATATTTCAGTTTATTTGTTGTTAATGCTAATACTAGCATGCTAGCATTCTCATAATGAAAATTCTCCCATGCACGGTCATGTTAATGTTTACTATCTGAGTTTAGCGTGTTAGCATGCTAATATTAGCAAACACAAAGCAAAACTTATAGCTGAGGCTGGGAATTAAATTTATTTTTTGCAAGTAGCCAATGTAGTCATAACACAAAGAACTGGACACATTGAAATGTTGAACCTATAGAGTTAGATGAAAAGTCTGGATAACCTATGTGATCACACTTTTCTTGGGGACATGAATGTCTACCAACATTTCATGGCAATCCATGCAATAGTTTTTGAGCTTTTGGACTCAAAACCACAAATGTGAAGGAAAAGTGAGGGTCTCACCAAAGTCATGAGGATGCATCCTCTGGGGAACATAAATTAACATTTTGTGGCATCCAGAACGGCGTACAGCCCTAGAACCACGCCACTAGCATGGTTAAAAACTATTGTTCTTTTTTTTGTTGCATTGCCATTTACAGGCCTCTCTCAACCTGCAATTCGATAACCCTCAGCTACAAGAGGAATGCCTTTCTCTCCTCGACAGGGAACAGCCTTCTTTCCCACATTAACATCCACTCTGCTCTGCCCCTTCGTTTCCCACCTGCTTGCCTCTCCTCCTATCCCCATTCACAGCTGTAGGCCATTATCCTTCTGCTTACCTGACCCCTCACCCTCCATCTCTCCACCATGGTACCTTTGTGGCAGTGACATCTGAACCCTGTGATCCTGGTAAATGCGTCCTTTCTTACATCATTTCTACATCGGCCCATCAACCCTATCCTTTCTCTCCTTCTTCTAGATGGGGGGAAAAAGGAGACCTGAAAGGAGGGTACGTGAAACGTGACTGTCCGAGAGAGCAAATTTTCTTGCTGGCATTTTTTGTGCCTGGTGAAACAGAGAGACGGGCGCTGCAGGAATGACATTTTGTGCGCCACCTTTATTAGAAAGGCCTTTTGTATTGGATCGATCAGCTCCACCCATCGTACAGTCATTTAGGGAGGTTAAATTACGGGTTCAAAGACTCTGTATTCTGGCTTTTGTTTTGTTTACTGTAACACTTACGTATACTACACCTTGAATGAAAAAAAAAGAAAAGCATTTGAGATTGTTTCTATTTTAAAAGAAAATATGCATTGAGCAAAGAGAATAGGGTCCTTGAAATACTTAGGTGTCTGCATATGTACATTTTCTAGCACTATAGTAACATCAAACCATTTCTCCTCAAAAAGTCAGATTTGAAAGCATACTGTCTTAAATCCAGTGCTTGGTTTCTTCGTACAAACAAGACACAAAAGGAGGAAATGGCAGCTTTAACAATTTTAAAAAAAGATTAAAATCCCAGGAAATTGTCAACACAAGATATTGAAGGGGTTCATGTCTTTAGAATGGTCTTATGTATACACTTGTTTGCATGTGAATCAAATCATTTAAAGTCAAGACACCATCTGGCAGATGGCTACACCACTAACATGCAAAACAAGTGAGTTCACGCTTTGTTGGGATCTCTCGGCCCTAGAGATCCCAACATACAACATTCAATTTGCCTAGAGTCTCTAGGCAAAGGTTATTTGTCTTGCAAAGCCTAACAATTACTCACATGGGTGAAATTATAACAGCCGTAGTGTTGGAGAAGACACTTACAGACTTTGCATACGATCTACCACGTCTGTTTGTGAACAGAGAGTAGGGTAGTGTATTTCGATGTAAATGTAGTTTTATGCATGATAGGCGTTGTTTTTTTATAAGCTATGGAAAAAAGGATTTTTAGTTTCACTTTCCTATGACACATGATGGTTGTATGAAGGTAATAGTTACGGTATATAATGCCATTGTGTGCGATGCATGATGAGTGAGAGAAGCCATCTGAAATTGTAGTTGCTTTTGGTAAACCAGTGATACCATCTCCATGGAAATTATATATATATATACTGTATATATATATATATATATATATATATCAATTCTGTTCCACAAATGTTACCGAACAGACACCATTATTAGCCTTCTAGAGATAATATTATTACTTTGTGCGAGCGGTCACACTGCTCATTTGATCCATTCATGCAACAATAATTACACAGACAAAAATAGGAAAATTTAGCCAAGTCTCAAACTTCGGTGTTATTACTTGAACTGCAGTTGAGAGGCTCAACACTTAATGAACAAGATAGGTGCTGCTTGTCAGTGGTAATGGCTGTTTTCAGTGTGCAGCAGACCGTGGCCTACATGGGTCATTCTTCAAACATCCTGCCAACATTTGTTGCCAAGCACCCCTTGCGTTACTCATAACACATGACAATATAATGGTCAAATGGGGCCAGTTAGCTGGACCAAAGACAGTATGGACTAAGGGTGAACGATGAATCAGCAGCTATGTATTGATCTTTACCATTACTACATATGGGTCTAGGCAGCGGAGCAAACATGGAGTAAAGCACCTCTTAGTCACTTTTATAAACCCTGTCCAGATGTACCTAATGGCTACATGCCACATGAAGAAGAAGAACTATTGAGTCCAGCTAGTGTGGATGCCTTTGTTTGGTTCCTTTCCAATTGCCACTTAAAAACAAGACCTGCAGTGTCATATTTTCATTATGTCATCTGTACGTCACTGAACCTTAGCGATTTTTTTTCCAAAACAAAACTACTAGCCCCATTTGTGATCTCAGCCCTCCATAATTTGGTTACAAAGCCTCCCTATCGAAAGGATACCGTGGTCATTAAGATTTTGTAGGTGTTTTCTCTTTGGCTAAAGTGGGCTGTGTAGCCAGTTGTAACAGGATGAAACTGTATCTGCAGGCACAAATGGCTCGAGTGATGCTACCTGTGTGCATCCATCCACGCATGGGTTTCCTTAGCGTGTCTCAGGATCACATGGTGCTGCTCACATCGTCTGTGGGTAATAAAATGAGGTACGCTGTCCTTAGTTCTGACTCTAATCCCCTATGAAAAGACATAAACTAAACACTCTTCAAAGAGTAGAGCTGCCAGTCTGAGCATCTGGTTGGTCCACATGTGCTAACATCAGACAAGACGTGGCTGACCGGACTGTTACTGAATTTGCTGATCAAAGGCATCTGAGAATCTGGAGCAACATTCTTTTTATAGCGGAGAGAGAAGTTGTTCAGTCTGCTGTCAGAGGTCCGGGGAGAATGTTTTCCTCACTAGATTTGGTTGGTGCAGTGGGGCAAGATGTTGGGAGCTAGGGATCTCAATGTGTTTGTAAATGCTGTAGATAATAAAGGACCATTTTCAATTATATTTGCTGTTCATTATGACATTAGCTTTCCATGAGGTAACACACGTTAATGCTAATAGATTAAACATCCAAAGAGCAATACTTTTAAGCACTTTGAAAAACTAAACAAGGACTTCTCTTCGTTGCTTCTCCTAAATAGTTAGAGTTATATGATTGGTATACAAGAGGACAAGATCCCTTAAAGACACACAGTAATCACTGCAATTTGATTACATTTTTACAATCTCTACCCAGATGAACTGTTGTTTTCTACATGAGGAAAAAAAATATTTCCACCAAAGCATGGTCACCAGATCAATCATCAAGAGTTGCAAAAATGTATGAGCTTAACTCGTTTCTGCAAATAACTGTAGCTGTATAATTTAGTCTGCAGCAATGCAAATGAATAAGATATGAAGGAAGGGCTTGCCACACACCAAAAAGCACTGGATCAACTCCGTAACAGGAAAAAAATAGAACAAACTGTTCGGTATGTCTCGGCTGGTCAGATGGCAAAACAGCCACTTGGCCTTGGGTTATGACTTGAGCCTCTGGTTCCATGACTTCCCTAATTAGGCGACGACTGTCTGTTGTGGAGGTAATGAATTGTGAAGCACAGATCTCCTTTTGACCCAGAGGGCAAGGTTTAGGCTGGCAGATTCTTTCTTAGTAACAAAAATGAGCTTTTATAGAATCACAGTTTTAAGAAACCAAGCAAACAATAAGCCTGAATTCTATTGAGCTTTCTGCCAGTGTAGCGATATCACGCCTCCTCTTATTTAATAAAAAATGTGTCTTGGCTTTTGAATTCTTTAATAAATCCCAGGGGAATATTCAATCAATTAAGCTTCATATGTGTTTTGTAGTAAAGTTTGTGTATGTAGTACTGAGTGCTTCACAAGTCAGTAAAGCAATACAAATGACACAGACCTTCTTCAATCAATAAAGAGACACCAAGACATCGGTAAAAGGTCTGTCTTTACAAATAGGACAGACACTTTAAAACAGCTCACAGTTGCTGACCAACCATGAGAAGTTATTCCAGACCCTGAAAACCAAACTGCAACTGGAGCTTTGTTACTGTTGGTCTTACATGTTGAGAATGAGCCAATGAGCTTAGGTCAGATGACCGTGTGGTACCTGTACAGTAGAGATCATTAAACTGAGCTGGGGCTTGATTATAAATAACTTTAAAATTGATCAACAGAATGTAGAATTTGATCCTGTAAGCAGTGAGGACTGCGGGGATGTGATACTTTGTGTGACGGGAAAGATACCCCCTTGCCTTAATAAATATTAATTGTTGTTGACATAGTGTCATGGAGGTGTTGATTCAACGCTATTGTACTTTCAGGCTCTATTTTGTGGTATTTGATTGCACAATGTTTGCAATATGTTTGCTAAAATATTAGAAACACATTCCAATATATGCAATATCTTGTGCACTTAAATATTATTCAACCGCTATACTACACTGTAGAGCATTTCGATTTTCTGGTCATTAAGTTTATATCAAAATAAAACAAGCGTAACATGCATTTAGGTGACTTTTATGTTGTTATGAAGTGTAGTTGTGAGAGACCTCACTTATGAAATTAAAACATCATAAAACGCAGCTACACATTGTGCAATATATTTAGTCTCCACAGGTGGATGGTGCAGGCAAGGTCATTGCCATTCTCCCCCTTACTCCTCTTCCCACTGTGGTGTAATTCAAAGTGAGTCACCTAAACACCTAATAGTTGCAGCTGTAAAAAGAAAGAAAACTGTACACCTCAAGAAAATACCACCTCACCACCACTAAGGCTCTGCCATTCACAATCACCAAATTAGGGTCCAATGTGTCATCTGGGCTCATCGTAGCTAAATTTGTCCGATAAAGTCCCTTAAAATCCCTCAAATCCCAGGATTAACCTGTGGACAATGGAGATTTGCATTGCTGCCACAAACCCATGATCAAAAGAGATGATGATTGCCATATTCTCTTCTCCTAAGAGGCTTATATGTCATGGAAGGTTATTTATTGTCTGGATATATGGATTTTACAGTACAATCAAGAAGCATGTGGCAAAGGGCAAATGTTTCTCTTCTGGAGGGCGAAAGAGAGAAAAAAAGAAAATCTAGGAAAAATTACAATATTTATAATGAAAAAAAATAAAGACTTACAATCACATACTGTTGATAAAAACGGGATCCAATGCTAAATCTTTTTTCCGGCAGTATCCTATACACAATGAGCGTAGAGGCGTAAAACATATTTTTGAAGTCTATGAATATTAACGTGACTTTTCCTGTGTGAATTGAAGTATCTGACAGATCTAACATCTTGTTATCCGAAACGCTGACAGTACTTAGTTAAATTATCCAACGTAATACCTATACATTTAGAATACAAAACCATAATTGCTGCTATTCAAATGGCATGATGAGCTATTGGTATCCATCTCTTTTTCTTCCTTTTTTTCGCTGTAGTATCTCATCCAATCTAGTAGAGCGTCAAATTGTGAAAACAACAGCAACGCTTAAAACTATTCGGTGTCCTTCAGACCTCTTGCATGTGTCTATTCATGTGTCTACTCAAGAGTAAATTGGCACTCTTTGCTAATCAGAGATGTGTAAAATTGCCAAAACAGACACAAGGTGAAAATCAGTGCAATGCCACTTACATACTCATTATTGGCCTTCCAGTAAAAGAAAAAAGAAAATGACATGATACTTTCCACAGCAAACAAAGTTTAGACAAATGTTTTATTTATGGATGAACAAACAAAACTAGTGCTTAATTTTCTAACATTACAGCTTGTCATTATAACTTTAATGAAACCTACGACACCGTAGATACAATTATATTTAAAGGCAAGGTGTCAGAAAGAGAAAACATGTATCCAACAATAACAATGCTGCTTTATGTCCTATCAGAAGACATAGCTAAACTGCTTATATTACAAAACAAGACCCTTTCTCACATGAGCACTTGAGCTCTGTTTCGTGGCAGTATGCTGTACAAGCATACAAATATACAGATTTTTTTCCTAGCTAGCTGCATCAAATGCCTCAGAAACGTAGACCTCTCTGCAAAAGAATAATCCATTTTTCATACTTGCCATATGGAAGATGAGAGTTGGCCCTCACCAATAGGAAAACCTGAGACCAAACGAGCCTCGTCATTAGCACTTATCTCTCCGCCCGACTGTTCATGTCTGTATCTCGATGTCCTTTAATCAACCTTCCCACTCCCATGCCTCTAAAACTGTCTTTATGTCTCTATCTGTGACTTTTCCTTAGTTACTTTGCCTACGGCTAAAATGGGAGATTTAGGTTGGAGGTTGGAGACCACAAGCAGAGTGCTAATAGATTAATGTGTTCTCTCTTTTTACACTGCCCTATTCTAGCCATTCAGTCTGTAGCGTGTGTTAGCCCTCTTCTTTTCTAGAATTTTCTATCTTACTAAAAACTATGATTGCATTTGTACCTACTGAAATGCTTGAAAATGACCATGGGATTTTGAGTATTTCAAATGAGCTCAGTGGCAGAGTGCACAGCATAGAGTACGTGTTTGTGTGATGTGTGGATGCATAATTCCACCTCTGCTCTATCCACCTCCAAGCATTGCACGCCTTTTCAATTACGATGTAGCAGATCAGTGATCAGCATCAGTCACAAGAGGGCAAATGTGAAAAATGGCGGTACGCAGTTTTTTTCCTCCAGAAAATCTGTTGCACATTTTTTTCACCAAATTAGGTTAGCAGACTTAGTTCCCCTTGACAGAAGAAACGGCTTCCTGAAATGCATGAGTGGCTGATATTAACAAGGAGCGCTCATCTGGCACTTCATTTACTCAGTCTGATGCTACAGCTAGGTCAGACAGCCAGACCATGTAGGGCACCTCCCTTTAAAGCCTTTCATATTTCTTTTCTAGGAGTGGACGAAGGAACGCCTAATACTACAGACACATTCAACACTCGTTCCCTCTTACTTTGAATGGAAAAAGCCATCATCTCCTTTATTACTGGTTTTATCATCATTTCTGTGTGAGTCCTGCTGACATTTACAGCAAAGCTTCCACAAAATGAAGAAAAGTGAAGTAATTTATAAGAAAACATTTTCTAAATTATGAAACAGGAATAGCCAGTAAAGTCTGACAGGTGCGTCCATATACCTACATTTACATACATTATGTGTTCGACAGAGCAGAGATTTTCTACAGGATACTTTAACCTTTTGATTATATCAAGTCTCTTAAAGGTAACAGACTAAAATGATTGAAGACTACAAAGACTACACACCACACACATAATAACAGTACATACGAATAACTGAATATAATAGGAAAGCAAACTGGATGAAAGGTAGACTAGGATTAGAGTTGCGTTGATAGTCACACCCTTAATCCCATCACATCACAGTTCCTGTACACAATGGAGCTGTAATTAGTTTTCTGTACACTGATAGTTCAAAACATCTCAGGTGTATAGGAACAAATGCCCAAATCTCATTTAATTATAAGAACTGAAATTTAAGTCAGTTGTGCCTCCACACCTCCTGATAAAGGGCATCTGAGGATCTTTGGTTTTATATTTACAAGTATTGAAGATTGGCAACAGCTAGTCTTTAATGTATCTGAGACGGCCTGAGAAGAACTGATGAATTAAAAAAAAAAAAAACAGAGAGAAATAGTAATCCTGACCTTCAGGGTACAAATTCAGTTCAACGAACCATCCTTAGTGAACCCATAAAGAAAATAAACAGACAAAAAGTGCAGTGTCTGAAATATATGTATATGTTTGAAGTTAAATAAAAAATGGCCTTGAAAGCTTTCCACGAATCTGCGACTGGAAATGATCACAGGGTTCGCCTTTACCAGTTCTGCTGATGTTTTCTTTTTTTTGAGGGTCCATGTAGTTCTGTTGTGTATCAGCCTGGAGAGAGTCAATAGAGAAATGGAGTCAGTTGAGTGGAGAAGAGCAAGTGGAGGGGGAGTCAGATCCAGGCACTCTTTGAAAACACAAATACTGATGTTCCAGCTGGCCTTGTAGTCCACTAACCAGAGAATATTATTTCATTAAAAATGCTCTACTTGTTAGTTTGTTCCCTTTTAGAAATCTATCTTCCTCTCCAATCAAACGCAAGCATCCAAAAAGCAAAAACTATTTTACATAATTTTAGAAGCAAACCAGTTCAACAGTTGTATTGAGTGAACATCAGTGCTCCAAGGAATGGCTGGTTGACTCACATTTTAATCAGCTTCATAAGGACTAGGAATATGTTCACCTTTTAATGTAATTCACATAGAATTTTGTAAAATAAACTGAGGGGTTGCATGGAGAGTTTCTCTTTTTCCTCTGAGGTCTGACCATAGAGGGCGTTTGCTGTACAGATGGTAAAACTTTCTGGGATAGACTTTTTATTTTTTGAGGAACATTTAAAGGCAGGAAAGAAGAAAGGCTGTTGTTTTAATGACATTTTATGAAAAGGTTTTGACATTTATAACTGGCAAGGCATTTTGTTTAGCCACATCAGTATTTTTGTGTGTTTGCACATGTTGATAGGGGATTTATTTGTGGTGAGGTCGTGGAAGGACATGCCCCAAAGGAAAGTGTCCGGACTTACTGCAGATTCAGGCACATCGTGCACACTCTACTTTTCTCGGAGGGATTTACTTATTGTTTCATCATCATCACATTCACATTCTTCTAACTAACTTTAGAAAGCATATTTTCCCGGTTCTCAGTGTCATTTCGCTAAATACAATATATCAAACAAATGCAATTATGAGATTTAAGGGGACTTTTTCTCAGAAAATATATCTTGACAAGAGACTGGGAGGTCCTCTCTTACCTCGAGCAGCAATATGTATGGAACTAATTGAAGCACATAATTGTAAAAGAAAAAAAAACTAATTATTACTTTATGCAGATGATGCAATTGTTTTTACTCAGAATGTTAAAAAACAATGTGAAAAATGTGCTGCATATTCATTTTCTTCCTCACTTGTTATAAATTGCTTAGAAGTTTTACAATCAAAAATTCTGTCAAAACGTGTTTGTCTGGGAGTAGTTCTTCTATTGCTCACGACTACACAAAGGTCAACAAATTGCTTTTCTCCACTTTGTCACAGTAATGTTACAGTAATTAGGCCAATGACCCATCAATAACACACTAAAAGTGACGACAAGGGAAGAACAGCACTCCATATTAGAAGCAGTGAAAAAACATGTCAGCACTGTTCAAAACAAGGAAGGGTTGAACAGTTACTGAGGATATTTCCTACTGCTTTAAATGAAAACATTATACAAAATGGAAAGATACAGGAACTGTGGCGATATAAAAGCTGGTTACTTGTATTTACATCTATTATATTCATTCAAATGTGTTGTCTAAATACACTTTGTCTGTATTGTTTTGTTTAGTATTTTAATTTTTGAAGATATTGTCCAAAAAGACCCTTGTATTTAGCTGGGGAAAGGAACGTTTCTCACAGAAATGAACATTTTGTAAAACCTGATAAAGAATGTAGTGTGCTAACAACTCCCATAAGGGCAGTGTAATAATGTCATTGAATACTTAAAACTCCCCCTTTCTTTTCTCAGTCACATAATTGCACAGACACTCGCACTGGTCAAGTGTTGAAAATGGAGGAGGAAATACTCACACACTTGCAAACCTTCCTCTTGAGGTGGAGAGTGCTGAATTACAATGTTTGGTTAGGAAATGACCCTGGTGAATTGTTTCACAGTACAGTACAGTATAGTAAAAAAGCTTTCTTCTTACATAAATATTTAAAATGGTGCCAGTGGATTTGGATATGAAGCAAAGCTTTAGATAAACTGTAAGGGATCTAAATACACAATAGTTATATTGATTCATAGAATATATAAAAGAAGACAAAACACACATTACCAACACTGAATAACAGCATGTCACTGACTCCACTGTGGACTGAAAAAATAGTCCTTTGAACGGTGCTATATTGTAAATCAGTGGGCCATGCTTACTGTCACTGCCAGAAAAGACTCCCTGAAGACGTTTAATGATGACCTTTGAGTGAATTGGCTGTTTACCAGGAAGCTGCTGTATAGCGAAGACTGTCTGCACTCAGTACATTCTGTGTAGTATTTCAAATGAGCAGTTAGAAAACCAAAAGTTTTTGCTTGTACTGTTATTGTATAGTGAAAGTAACAGTACTGTGCTGCATCCATATGATTACCATAAAATATTTTACATGAAATTATTTTTTTCAGTGTGAACCATAGATGCAGTTTTATTAAGTGACATTAGGAATTCTGTCTGAAAAATGGCTGAAATGTCTACAGTTGAAATAGTTCATTGAAACCCATTTAAAAAAATACATACATTATATACATTAACATTGTCAGGAACACTAATCCTTAAGGGGATAATTATTATGGGAACAGAAATGGTTGAAACGACATTGTTCAAAGAACTACCTCGGGGTTGGGATGGGAGGATAAATACAGTGGTATTGAATGGTATTAAATTATTGGCAATTGTGGGCAAAAATAAATTGCTCAGAAAAACATTGCTGCAGCTAATTCCCTGGAAGCCCCTCTGTGTTTTGCTGAGATGAAACTGAGAGAAAAGTAGGGCCGTACTGAAAAAGAAATTAGTAACGTAATCCACAGCAGGATCAAAAGAGTGCGATTGGATTATATTTTGTTTCCTCTCGGCAAATGAAAGATGTTTTCAGATCAAAGACAGTGATTTTCAGCAGGAGTATATGGAGATGCATTATTGAAGATGGCAAACAAAGTCTGTGCATGGGACGGGGTGGGGGGTGGGGGGGGGGGTCGTATTTGATGTCATAACTTGGGAAATGTAGCCTCTCCTATTCAGCAGACCTGTGTAACCCAACCTGGGCCTCTCATTGTGTCTTTATTTGTTTGATTTCAAGGCAGGGACATTACAATAAAGCCAATCTGGAAATGGGATCGGGCTGTGACTGATGGTAATTACTTGCTGTCTACACCATTAAGAATTTAATGTAATTTCAGATAGACTTTCCTGGAGAGAGAGAGAGAGAGAGAGAGAGAGAGAGAGTCTGAAGGGGCAATGGTTGAGCTGTGTCTGTAGGTTATTTGTATCTGTACGTATTTAAGTAAAAATCTGCAAGACAAAATAAAGACATATTTGGAAGGCAGCTTGAGTTACCAAGACATCTGTGCAAACCCCCTACGTGTGATGTCTTATAGTCCTAATTATGGCTTTTTTTAATAACCTGCTTACAGCAGGAAGAACAGAACACTAATCCCTGCGGTAACAAAGAGTTCAAGAACCAAGATTGAAGCCAGGTCACCCCTCCACTGTCCATTCTGCACTGGTCTGAAGATGCCAGGCTGGCTGTCAGCAGGATTACTGCAATAGAAGGTGATCAGCCATGTCCAAAAGCTGTGGAGGGTCTCAGTCTGAGTGACCCCCTTTTTAGCTCCCTCGAGCCACGTGAAAGTCAGAGCAGTGTTCATTCAACGAGACAGATAACTAAATGACCTTCTTGAAGGTTAAAAACAATCACTCTGTTGGGGTCATTTGGAGGATGATGTTGGATAGAGGGACATATAGATCAAATTGCTATTTGATGCTGTACAGTAGGATCCTGACTTACTGACTGCAGTGCAAATTGCTAGGGCTGCTGACACAAGCAGCAGATTTGTATTTCAGCAGTCAAATCTGTATTTGACATCATCTACTGCTAAGCTGTGGATATAGTTGAACTAACAAATATAACAACGTCTGATCATTTTCATGATAAGTTTACAAAACTTTGGACTGGACTGAAATTTCACAACCATTGGGTGTATTGCCATAAAATGTGTTACAGAACATTCATGTGCCCTTAGAGATGAAATTGTAACAACTTTGGTGTTCATCTGACTTTGTATCTGCAGTAGCACCGTCATTAGGTCAAATGTTCACTTATTCAGGGAAATATCTCAACATCTACTATCATCTACTTAAAGTTCTACTTGGCACAACATTTGGTAAAGAATTTCACGATTCTCAGTAAATTATTGACGTTGGTGATCATCACCTAATGCCTCCATGAGGTTGACATTTATGGTTTGTGGCTATTGGATGGATTGCCATGACATTTTGTCCACCCAATTTATAACATATGAATTTATGTTCGGAGGATTTGTAATAACTTTGGTGATCTTCTGATTTTGCTTGTTGTGCTATGATGTGAAAAAAAAAAAAAATATTGGTTTAAGACCAAATACAAATCACATTTAGTGTTAAGTAGAGCATGTTATGATGCTTGCTAATGTGCTAAACTAAGATGGTAAACATGGTCAGCATACCTGCTTACCATCAAAATGTTAACATTGTTATTGCTAGAATGTTAGCATGCTGACGCTAACCAAGTACGCTAGCCCAAGTACAGACAGCACTGCTAGCAATGCAATGTTAACGACCAGAAATGTAAACATAAATGAACCATAAAAAAACAATAACAGAACAAAAGGCATGTCATTCATTGTTGAATTTAGGCTTTTTAATGCATAGTTAATGCGAAAGTATGTGCAGCTGTGCAGAAGAATTGTGATGTCATGATCAACCCCTTACATTTATTATGTATAAACATTGTTTGTTATTGCACACAGGAGCATACTCTATCATCATAACAACGGTGTTTAAGCCGTAATAAGCCTAAAGGGCTTGCGTGAGTGTTGTGTGTTTCCTGTCTTAACATGCTGACGGAAAATGACTGAATGAATTGAAAGAGTCGGAATGGGTGAAAGAGAAAGATGATACAGTAAAATTAAACCTCAATTGTTATTTCTGCAATTAATCATATGCTGTAACTGTTTGCTCAGTTTAAAAAAAAAAAAACAAAGTAACATTTTGCAGAAACCATCTCAAGTTTTGTGTCACTTGGCTGCACACACACATTGCCTGGCAGCTGACTTATTTATTGTAGGCAGAAATGGAATGCACCACCAAGGTGTGTATTCAGTATTGATTCTGCTGGAAAAATGGAGAGGTTTGATCATGACATAGCACCAGGCGTGACAGGGGAGCAGTATTTCAACCTGTTCCCAAAGAAGCATAAAAATACGCAATAATCGTGTGCCATATTTTACACAAAGTTTTCTGATAGTCTCTTGCACAGTGAAGTGCGGAGCAAGAATATTCACCTTGATCTTTGAACTTAATCAAAAAAGATCATCTATTTCACTGAATTAAGCTGCTACATGCAGGCAAACCTTCCAAACAATTTTGCTTTAAAATTCCCTCAGTCAGTGAAACCTGAACTTCATGATAAAAGATGAAAGTATTAACGTAAACTTAAAATAAATAAAAGCATTTTACACACGCAGATTACATTTTTAACACATTACAGCTGCACTAACATAATGAACTTGTTTCTGCTTACTCCCCTCTCTCTCTCTCCCTCTCTCTCTCTCTCTCTCCTTCTCCCTCAGCCTCTCTCTCGCTCTCTCTCTCTCTCTCTCCCTCTCTCTGTCTCCCTCTGTCTCTCTCTATTACTCACACACACACAAACACACATATTGTGGGTATGAACATGCTTGTTCTATTGATCTCCAAAAACATGACAGAAAAGTTATAGCCCTTTTGAACCTGTTCAAGATGTTAACCATATTGCGTTGCCGACTGCTCCTCTCAGAAATCTCTGTTCTTCATCGTGAATCTACAACACCAGCCAGTTACGCCAGTTACCCATAGTATAAGGCAAACAAAAATGCATTTTCTGTCATGGATTCTGCATTATTTTGGTGGCATGACAGCACTCATATATTTTTACCTCCCTCGAAAGACACAACTGTGTGCATATGTATGATTATCATCTTTCAGCCTATTTGTGTAATGCACAGTTCGTCCAGAGGTGATTACAGAGGATTACGTTGAGCTGTTTCTAGCTCCTGATGGGATCTCTATGCTTACATGACGTGCTGCTGTCCTGAAATGATGATTATAACTTGAGAAGCTGCATGTGTGAATACATTCTCAGCACAGGTTTGTTTGCATACTTCCTGTTTTGTAAGCCAAACCTAAACTGGTTTAAAAGGACACATAATACAACTGAGTTCCTCACTTGGGAGTGTGCATGCTTAACAGGAATACAAAGATTGTCCTTAAGCCTTTCTGTCTACACAACTTTCATCGCAACACACAAGCAGGCACAGGGCAAAGTAACATCGGCTTTGTAGAGCAGAAGGCACTATTGATTAATCTGCTTCATTTCAACCACTTTCACATTTTCTCGGGTGATATTCTACAAAAGTTGGGGTTGCACTAAGAGTACAGTGATTGCCAATACCGCTCAAGAAAGGTGAGAAATGTTGCTTGGACCAAATTGATTTAATCCTCAAATGTTCCAGACAGAAGCAGCTGTATCTACTAGTCAGCAGAGTGTTACCTCTCCAGCTCTGACCTATGCAGGTGATGACAACAACGACACACGCTCTCAGGCTTTTGATCTTTAAATGTTTCATCTTGCTCTGAGGCACAATACAGTACTTCATTTGTACACCAGATTTAATCTTGTTTGAAGAGGATGCAATCTAAACTTCACTTGATTTGACTAATGAAATACTTAATTATTCATTCACCACTAAAAGAGCCCCTTTTAGTACACCCCCCCCCCCCCCCCCCCGTGTGATAGCCTATCAGTATAGGTTTGACCATATACTGCACATTTCAGGTATATTCACATACATAATTGTAGAGTTTGAATCACTGCTATAAAATCTGCATTTTGTGTGGTTGTCAATTTGTTATAATCCAAAGTATAAGCCTGTTTTTTTTGCTGTGGTTTCGAACGTTATCGATATAAATAAAACGAGCATTAGAAGATTTGTAAATTATATTTAGCTGCTGTCCAGTGTTAGACAGGCAAACAGCCTGCCAATCAATCTGAGAGTGAGAGATAGAATAGATTGTGCATTTAATGTCTTTACATTAAATGCACTTTACTTAATATCACAAAGAGTTCTTATACACACACATTTGGAAATATGTAGATATATGTAAGTGAAATTAATATAGAATAAAATCCGGTGTGTTATAAAAAATAAAGCATCTTTAATAATTACTTAGATTTTCTTTCACAAACACAAGCATGTTTTCACAGACACATTGAGAATTGCATGTTTGTATAAAGGAAGGTAATGTATGTAACTTGAAGCAGTTTATGAAAAAGAAGTTTGGACACAATTCTAATTATTCAGTGTAATGAAAATATGGGACTTTTTGCAGTACTGAGATGGCATCTGGACGAGAAAAATCTTAACTCAAAGCCCACTTGCTAGCTTTTTCTGCAGCTTTCAAACTCATCTAATGTTATATCACTCTTATATCATTGTCTATATCATGGACTGAATATCACTGCATTAAATAACTAGCAAGTGGGAATTTGAGTTAAGATTTTCTTTTTTTCGGTCAATCTATATATCTAATCTTTCGGTCACTTTTTAGTAAAAAAACATGTCATGCTCAGAGCATTTGTGGATAGTGTGTTAGTATAACACAACTAGAGAGTTGGTATTTGTAATTGTGGCAGATATGCAATTTTTCTAAAACAATAATGTGGAAAGAAACATTTGTTGTGCCTTGAACTGTCTTTTGCCCTTTTCATGCAATGCAAAAGTTTTATATAAAGTTGTAAAACATTTGTACAATATTTACATAGAACCTTAGATTGAGTAATCTTGAATGAGTTGCTCTTTTGACTTTGTAATAAAACTGTTATTTTTGTTGATGCCCATACTATTCAACTTACTTCCTTATTCCTTACTTTGGTTTTCTGACACATCACGTCTGGATAAGTGTCACGGTTTATAGATATTTTAAAAAGTGGAATAGAGAATGGTACAATGTGCCCTTTTAAATGACAGAATCTCATGACATATAAATCAATCATCACATTATATACAGTATTAAGAATCATGACAAAAGCAAAAAGAGCAACTTCATGTAAGAACTACACTTCTCACAGTGAGATTTGTAAACATTCATGTAAACGGTGGTGGTTTTGGATGTGTGGACAACTGAATATCAGATGTTTGAGATCTGCCTTAGCTTTCTGTTAACAACCTGCATTGAGTCATTCTTCATTTTTAAAGGTATCTCCACTTCTGATCTTTTCTTTCGCTGCTTTTTAAATCTTTTACAGCATATGTAAGATGTCAGAGTAACAACCAAGAAGAACAGCCCCAGACATGTCACGGAAAGAGCAATGAGGACAGGCTGACAGGGGAACAACTCATACCTCTCAGGTCCCTCTGTCATCTGGCCTTTATACCAGGGCCTTTCCTCTACCTCAATTTCAGCCTCTCTTGTCAGCAGGTTCTGGATGTAGCTCTCGTTGCTCACTGTTTCATTGACAAAGAAGTTAACCATGACTGTTGAGTAAAGCGGTTCAGGCTGACCATGATCAGTGACCTTCACCAGAAGGCTGTAGAGACCCCGGTTGCTGAGCTCCCTCTTTAACGTGATATTTCCTGTTTCTGGGTCAATGGCAAATGAACCTGGCTCGCCCCCTTTCCTCTTAATGATACTATAGGCGATCACAGCATTCATTCCTGTATCCTTATCCACAGCGTAGACTTCTGTTATTGACGTTCCTGGTAGTGTATTGGGTAGTACCAGCATGTAAGACTGATTGGACTGGGGAAAGAGGACAATAGGGGGGTTGTCATTTACATCCAACAACAGCACGGTCACCATAGTAATACAGGAAAGAGCGGGCTCCCCACCATCAACTGCCTCAATCCACAGCTGATATGTCCCTTGTTGCTCACGATCCAGTGATGTCTTGGCCCTTAACGCTCCTCTGCCTGTGTCTATCATGAAGATGTCACTGCCGTTGAGGATGGAAAGGGCCACCCAACCATTTTCCTCAGCATCAGCATCAGCCACAGAGAGGACCCCGATCTCACCGTACCCCGGGAAGTTCTCTGGCACAAAGAACGTGAAGTCTTTATTAATGAAGCGTGGACTGTTGTCATTGCGGTCTTGCACGCTCACCACCACAGTTGCAATCGTCTCCCTCCTGGGTGTCCCCTGGTCTACCGCTCTCACTATGAACCGGTATGTCTCTTTCTCCTCACGGTCCAGCGAAGTGGTCACGGTCAGGACACCTGTCACATGATCCACGACAAAGATCCCAGGGGCGTCACCTCCAAGGAGATAAATGACTTCCCCTCGGCTTTCGCTGTCCTGATCTGTGGCTTTGAGCTGGGTCAGGAAGGTATCTGGTGCATTGTTCTCCTCCACAGATATTTCCACCAAAGACTGCTGAAACACCGGTGCATTATCATTCTCATCCAATACCTGCACCTTGAGGAAGGTCTTGATGACAAGCTCTCGAGCATTCTTAGCAACCACAATTAGCTCATACTCCTGTGTCTTCTCATAATCCAAGGGCTCTGTAGTCTCCAGCAGGTATTCATTCTTGAGTAGCTGATAGGGGCCAATCCTGAAGGGACCAGTCCCTTCCAAATGACAGTCCACCCTTTGGTTCATATCAATGTTTTTGACAGTAAAAAAAGCAATTGGAGAAAATGCTGGCTCAGACTCCTTTATCGTCACCTCCCCATCCTTTTCTGGTGCAATGTATCGGGGTATGACAGCGGGGGGTCCTGTAACAACTTTGATGATATGGACAGAAACTGTGGCAACTGCAGGGATACAACCAGGTCCATTGGCAAGAATGGTGAGTTTGTAAAACGTGGCTGTGCCAGTGTCTATCTTCCCTGCTAGCTTGATCACTCCAGTGATTCTGTCCAAATAGAACAAGCTCCTGGTGTCCTTTGGCACACGTTCACTGTAAGCATAGCTGATCTGAGCATTAGCACCAAGGTCATGGTCAAAAGCATGCAGACGTGCCAAATGTGCCCCTTTGGTGGTATTCCCATGCAGAGTGACATTCATTTGTGACTCTGTGAATTGAGGGCAGTTATCGTTCACATCTGTGATGACAATTTTTAAAGTAGCTGCTCCAAGTAGGGGAGGGGTCCCTCCATCCTCTGCAATGATATCCGTAATGTATTCAGCCTGGGTCTCTCTGTCCAAAGCTTCTATCACAATGAGGAAGGGTGTCAGCTCACCTCCCTCATTCTCCTCAACATCCAGTGTGAACATGCCAAAGTCATTAACAAGCCAGTAGGTCTGCACGCTGTAAAGTCCCAGGTCCGGGTCAACAGCTGACTGCTCCACCGCATAACGAGCATTGACGTGCGTGTTTTCCGGGACAGACATACAGATCTCATCCACGGGGAACTTTGGCCTGTTGTCATTCACATCCTCAATAAAGATCTTAACTTTAATGAGCTGAAAGTACTGCTGAGGCAACACAAACACATCTAGTGAGAGAACACATCCCTGTCCATCTGAGTTATCAGAACAGAGGGTCTCCCTGTCAATCTCTGTAGCAGATGTGTAAAGCTCCCCGGTGGTATTATTTAGGTTCACATACTGTCCACTGACCTTCTTTTGCGGTAGATTGAATAAAAAGGGGGGCTTCACAGTGAAATCCAAATTTAAGTCTACTCCAATGGCCCCTATGAAGGTCCCTCTGGGTAATCCCTCCTTTATCTTATAGATCAGCTCTTTTGCTTTGCTGAAATTTGCAAAACAGGAAAGAGGGCTGGTGTAAAGCAAGATGATGCACAATCCCTGCAATACAAGATAATTAAAGATAATACAGTTTAATAAAAGAGTTGCAGAATAGAATAGTATTTGCAAAATGAGGTATTCCTAAGTAATATTATTCGGTGTGCACATTTTTTTTTAGTTATAAATGCAGTTGCAGAGCTGCAACAATGATTTGTGATTTAAACTTTAACCATTACACTAGTATGACTATATACATTGTGATTGTCATTTGATTTGTTAAGAGTTTAAGGTTTATTTGCACATTTTTTAGCCATAAAATAAGAAATGAGAATAAAAGCAGTAAAGTGTAGAGGAAGAGGGGCTAGGGTTAGCGTATCTGCCTTAATACTATAAAGTAGTATTAACATTATCATAAAAGGTACTTATAGTTGTGTGACAGTTAATTCTGTCTGTAAAGTGAATTATCATAAAACTTACCCATATTCTTCCTCTTTTGCTAAGGCTGGGGTGTCTGCTGTTGAACATGTTTATGTCCTAGTCCAGTACTTTCCACTTATGGCAGGAAGAGTGACAGTTTGAGTAACCTCGGCATTTTGAGCATTGAGCAGTGCAGACCTCAGCTGAGTGCAATGCCTTATTGCTATCTGACTTGAACAAGTCATTCATCCCAGTGCTGGCTCTGGACACTCCCACCATATGCAAATCAGCCTCTCATGCTAACCAATGAGAGCAAATAGCCAGTGGGAAATCTACTTGAGTTCACAGATTCCTTTTTCATGCATGCTATCAAAGCACATCGACACGCACCTGCACTTTCTACACCCACCCATGTTGTCACAAGCAGCTGCATATCTTGTATTCCTGTGGAAGAGTGAAAGCATATGACTACCAACTGAATGTATCATGACACGGGAGAATGAGTAAAATGTAAAATATCCACAGCCTAGAGATTACTTTAATCCAGTATTAGTTAAAAAACACCACAGATGAAAACATTTTTGTACAGAATGAATTAAAGCAAGAGTATATTGATATAATGATGATGTATAGTGTTTATTACAACCAACCAATGACACAACCAATGATCTTTGACTTTTGATTTTCTACATAAATGTATTCATAGATAGATAGATAGATAGATAGATAGATAGATAGATAGATAGATA
>CALSCE010010649.1:1096448-1117533 GCA_943593645.1 Bovichtus variegatus
ACACACACACACACACACACACACACACACACACACACACACACACAGAAACACACTATAGATTTGAGTGAATAATCCCTAGTCACATTATTAATTTGTGTGGCAGTAATTACATTAATTTCCCCTATGATCATGAGGCAGGATTACTGAGGAGGTCTATAAAATAAGAGGGAAATGGGGAACAGCAAAAAGGAAATAAGAACAAAGGCTCAAATCTGTTGCGTTAAAATAATAATTTCAATTCGACGCATTCTGCTCGAGTGGCTGAAGTTCTGTTGTGATTTGTAAAAGAGGAAAGGGAGGATTTTATAGACAAAAAGACAATGAATAGATTTCATTATCTGTTGTAAATCTAAGGTTTATATATGAAGTAGTGCCAGGTAAACAAAAATAAAATAAATCCCATCTGCTTATATATTTGGAGAGCCTACAAATCAAAAGAAAAAGTCACAGTTGGCCATCTATGTCAGGGGAACGATATTCTCAGACAAGGGGGAAATTTCAACTGAGAACTACCCAATTTTGGTCTTTAACTTTAAGAGATGTGCTTCCTTAATATAATTCATATGCAACCTTTTGACACTGAACATGACTTCTTACCCATCCTGTATTAAGAAAGGGGCATAACAGCTGTAGTTCTCACGTGCACAGCAATGATGTGCAAAGCTATATTGTCATTGATGATTGATTAAGTGTATACATATGTTGCAGTTAAACACATTGACTCAAGAACATGAAACCTCCTTGTTTTTTTGGTGCACTTTTGGGTGCACAATACAAAGCGTACACTCGGCGGCCACTTTGTTGGGAACACCATTACACCTGCCCGTTAATGCAAATATCGAATCAGCCAATAATGTGGCAACAACTCAATGGTTAAAATGGGATGTAAGTGACTTTGACTGTGGAATGATTGTTGGGGCCAGACAGGTGTCTCAAGTATCTAAGAAATGGCTGAGCTCCTGGGATTTTCATGCACACCAGTCTCTCGAGTTTACAGAGCATGGGGTGAAAAAGTTCTGTGGGCGAAAGGCCTTGTTAATGAGCGAGTTCAGAGGAGAATGGCCAGACTGGTTCAAGCTGACAGGAAGGCAACAGTATAACCGCGCTTTACAACAGTGCTATGCAGAGGAGCGTTATCTGTTATCTGTATCTGTTATACCGTCGACAACAGACCCTGATGGTGAGACTGAGAACACAACTGTGTCAGCCACAGTAGAGGCTGGATAACCTTTAGATAGTGAGCAATCTGTTTGTAATTGTTGCACTTCTTTAAACAGTTTCAGCATAGCTGAGCTTGTTTTTAGTTAATCTAATTCATGTGATAGTTTACCATGAATCCACAATGATTTGAAAGTCATTAACAGATCCCCTGCATGTCAGTGATGCAGTTCTAGAGAGGCAATATGACATAGAGGGAGTCCTGGCAAAGGTTGGGGGATCAGTGTGAGTTTTAAAGAAATTTCATCCTAAGAGAAGATTTTTTTTCTATTTTTAAAAATAAACAGAAGTGCCTATGACCTTGCTCAGTTTTTCGTTGTCCAAAGCGAGGGTCGAGAAGCACAGAGGGTGTCTGCTGTAGAGATTGTAAAGCCACCTAAGGCAAATTTGTGATTTGTGGTATTGGGTTGTATAAATAAAATTGACTTGACTTGACTTGTGAAAGAGTTTTGATTTCAGAGGAAAAATGTTACTCATCTGAAACCACTGAATCCAATGTCGGAGTTGCTACAGTATTTTCAGGTAAAAATGATTCCTGGCTCTCATGAACATGAAGCAATATTCTTCAGTAAAATGTGACTGAAGTACATGAAACCAAAGGTTTATCAACTGTATAGTAGTTAAACATAACGCACATATTATTATGAATTCGAGTAAACTTAATTTTACTAGATCCCAAAAGGGGTAAAAGTAAACGTCATTTTGTCACCAAATTTGACTAATTGAATTTATTCACACTGTCTCAACATGATAGAAAAACATTGCATTAAAAGTGATCCTTTAGTTTACATTGGATTTATGTAAAATAATACAATAATACAATGAGATGTAGAAATGTACATGCAATTGAAATACTTCCAGTTAAACTTTGACGTTTTAGGTATAATTACTTTGGTTCATGCATAAAACACTGGATAATAAAGTAGGCCCCTGATTTTTAATCAGCTGAACTATAGAAGGATTTCTCCGCTGCGTCAGCTCTCACACAGAAAATTATTAGACATGGAGTTTAGTTAAGAACATCAGCTTGAGCCAGAATCAGGAAAATTAGCATGAAATGTGATTTTACATTTTACACCTACATTATTTTGCATGCTGGATTTTTCCCACTTCATGTTGTCATTTTGCCAGTGTGAACATATGTCCGGCTGTAAAATGTTAAATTACTGTATACTCCTACTTTTTGGAAAGTTTTGTCTCTGCAGATTAATTAAAGTTGAATTTCTGCAGATTCCTCCTTCAGTCTGATGTTATTGCCGTCTCTGGTCTTTATAGTTCACCAGCGCATAGTCTGGTGGTTAAGTACACTTAACAAGAACACTTAGCAGGAATATTTAAATAATGGATCAAATCCTTGCAGGAAGAAAGGGAGTTGAACACATACGAGGTGAATCGATGACACAGGAGTGTAATTAAAGCAATTAAATGCAAAAACAGGTAGCTATAAAATGCAATACGGTTTGATGCAGACAACAACTGAATGGGGGTCTGGGCAAAACCACCAACATGACTAAAATACAGAATTAAAAATAAAAATAAAACCCAAAAAATAAGTACAATAAATTCAAAGATAATAAAGAGTATGTGGTCTATTTTACCTCTTAAATATACACTACATTACTACGAATTAATATATGAATATACAAACCTACTAGTGTTTGCCTCGTATGCTTGTATCCCTGTACAGTAATTAGAGAGTGCAAATGCGTGTGTGTGTGTGTGTGTGTGTGTGTGTGTGTGTGTGTGTGTGTGTGAAGGTTCTTTTTAGTATTATACTGTTTTAAACTAAAGGCTTATGTTGAAATTAAGATATTTTATGTCCAACCTATCTGTTCAGACGGAACATTCACTGGTCTGCTTTTGCTGGCTTTGGTGCAGAGAGGGGTTTATTTCTTTTCATCCCCACCTAGCATGAGAGGACGGTGGGTTAATTGCCACTCACGTGAAAATATCCGAGGAAGGACAAAACGTGAGCTCCCCAGAAATAAAGTGTGAAAGAGTGAACCAACACATGTAAACTATATGCATAAACGCTCTGGGGGATCTGCATAAATGCAATTTTGAAATTTCCAAAGGGGGATGAACAGCATTTACGTGCATTTATCCCGCACCTCACACCCACAAGGTTTCTGAACCAATGTTTTAAAGCTTGGATCTGAGGTTACCGTTTGCCACCATCACTTTGTCGATGGAGCTACAGTTCAAATTGGGGCCAAAATAAAATACTGTCATAAAATCTGTGCCCAGGCATTTCTCAAACACGTCAGCTATTTGACATGTGGGCACTTCTGTTAATGTAACTACTCACACATGACTTCCATGTGACCTCGAGGTCGCTTCTCGCGACAGAAACAGAACAAGCTATGTAGACCAAGATTCCAATAACAGTGCCGTGCAACGATTTGGAGGCCGAAGTTGGGATTGAAGCTCATGTGACGCCCTCATGATCAGAAGGACATTTTGCCACAAGCATCCATTACATTGTAAACAGCTTCGCCACTATGAGTAACTTTTCCTGAGAATTGCACACATTCAAACATGAATGTTTAGATTATTAGAATTGGAACTGTCTCACACCCCAATTGAGCCTCTTCTCAGAGGTGCAGTCAAGTGACTCACCATGAGTGAGTCACCGAAATACCGAAAGGGCAAAGATGAGAACTAACTGTGTGCCACTTAGCTAGAGCACAGCCCCGCCCTGCGATGTGCTGTGAAAAAAACACACACTGGTGGAGGCAAGATAATTCCTGAAGGCACAGCACTAAATCTGAACTTTAAAAGCAAAATACTGAACACATCCGTCACTTCAATTCCTCACATATTTTGGACGTCCACAATGATAGATGTGCACCTTCTAAATACAGACTCAGAACTTATGCAAGCCCTGCATTTTGTTAAATATCGATAACAATATCAATATTTGCATTTTTTTTTGTCCCTTCAACTTAAAAAATGGAAACAAAAAGCTGTTAGCTGCCATTCAATAATACCTGTATAGGCATTGTTATCTGCCTAGCATAGGATTTCCCCACCCTGTCTGTTAACAATATTATATAGATATATATATAGAGAGATATTATATAATGTAATTCCCAGTAAAAACAGACACAAGAACAATGCAGGCTGAATCATAAAGATTTCACTCGGAACACATTTGACGCCACTGTACTGTACCGCTCCGGTAATTGGAAATGACAAACCTGCCCCATCTGTTTGCTAATGCAGCTGATGTGCAGCAATACATCATTGGGATGCTGTTGTTGTGTTGTCTTTATTGAGAACGCCGAAGTGGTCTGATGTGACAGTGTGAGTGAAGATCCTGGGAGACAATGGACTCGCTCAAGGTCATATCTGACTGGATATTATGGGCAGAGCCTATCTGAATGTCTGAGAAGGGGTCGGAGGAGGCACAGAGGGGAATAAATACAGTATGTGCTTCCTGTCCTCTCCCTGCATCTCTTCTACCTCTCCCGTGTGGTTAGCATGCTGAGCAGGGCCCTCGAGGATACATTTTTGAAAATATTTTTTCAGATTACTTAATGGTCTGCACTTACTGCCTCGCATTTCTGCCGTAGTATGCAGGCAGCTGTATTTGCACAGTATGCTTCCCGTTCTTCCTCTGTGCACATGGGTGTCACGCGTTTGGATCAGCATGGAACAGCCTGCACTAAACAACATAATTCCATGCCAGCAGGCTCTGAAGGTGATGTATGTCCTTCTGCCCTCTGGAGAGTTACGAGCGGGATGGAACGAAGGCATAATGCGGATCCTCTGGTGTCCTTTTGATGGCATCTTTATTACCTATTTGTGACATTAGATCGAGAGCCCAAGGAAACTGCCAGGGAAGAGAAGGCTGTGCGTCTGCTTTTATGTCATTATGCGTTTGTGTGCGTGTATGTATATGCGTGTAGAGCAGAAAAGGGGAAAGAGAACAAAGAGGGCAAAACAGTTAGTAGCCCTGGAGACGGTAGAGAGAAAAGCAAAGGTTAAGTAAAGATGAATTGGACATGACGAGAAGAAAAGAAGGTAGAAAGAAAGTGGAAGAGAGTTTTAGGAGGAATGGGCCACTTGGGAGGGGGGCATCTGATTAAAAGAGTATTTTCTCTCCCTGGGGTCAGGCTGTCAGAGCGACTTGGTGGCATTTATTGTTCCACCTTTCCACTGTGACCTTACATTAAGCCAAGGGGAAACAAGAGACAAGCACACTGACTTGTCATCAATATCACATCTGACACCATATCGCTCTCTTTCTCTCTCTCTCTCTCTCTCTCAGGCAGACACATGCCAACCCATCAGTCCATGCTGTGCACTCACAAAGCCACGCTGCATCTTTAAAGCTCAACATTCAATTCAAGATTTAAGCCTGGCAAAAACAATGTATGTTGTTTGTTTTTTTTCCCCCTTTTTTTGGATGAAGTGACTCCAGAAAATCATGAACAACTACGAAATGAACCAGGATTAAATTGACTCTGAAACGTTATTTCATACGTAAGCTAGTATATGACAATTTGACATTCCAGAAATAGCTGCCATATTTTTTCCATGTTATTAAACAAGTGAATGGTGCATTCTTCCTGTCAGTGGAACAATTTATATTGATGTCTGAGTGAAGAAGAGAATTGTCAATCACCTATTGTACAGCCTACCTGAAATAATGTCCATCTCAAGCAAACATGCTGTCTGCCTCATTCCCGGGATGGTGAGGATCAATCTCACTGACCTATACATTTCTCTAACCCGTTTAACCTCTGTGGTCATCATAGACTACATCAACATAATGGATTAATCAATATGATTGACTGTTTTTTTTTTATAAGGCAATAATTTTTTTAATTAGGGGAAAATCTTTCCTGCATTACAATTTCATTTAGAAACATATTTTTACTTATTAGTTCTATGTAGAAAACTCAAACTCAATTCTTGCCAAAGAGTAATTAGATGGTTACCAACTCGATCTGCTTTCAAACAACACACACACACACACACACACACACACACACACACACACACACACACACACAGACACACACACACACACACACACACACACACGCATTCAAATTTCAACTCCCACGTTGTCCATCCTTTATCATTCTTTGTTCATGTGAAACAAAAAAAGACCTCCAAATGACGAATTCCCCAGTAACCTGCCTCAACTGTGTGATTGTCAGCATCGTTTACCCCTGCCATATTTTCTCACTTTGCTAATTTACCCGCAAGGTGAGAGGATGCTGGGAAGCTCCTAAAAGTCCTCTGGCTCCAGATGTCTGGACCAGATGTCCCATTATTTCTGCAGTGGTCCTGTGATTTTTTTTTGGATTTTTTTTTAATCTGTTTCCAGCTCTTTGCACCTTTACTAACCTCTGCTCCCATACACACACACAAATAAAAACACACACACATACTTAAAACAAGGGACTGCAGGACACATGCATACGTATGCAAATTGTGTCACTGATTAAAACATCCTGTGAGATTAGCCCCGTGTTTAGGATTTATCAAAACATCTCCTAATTAAAAGTTAACAAGTAAAAGCTCTGTAAACGATATTTACATACTTAATTCCACATATGTTCTCTTACAAACTTCTGTCTTAGTCTCAGAGAATATAAATGAGTCTACCAATTATACCCTGAACACCCTATTGGATTGACCTTAAGCTGTGTCCATGGCATGGCATGATTTTATTTTTGCTGTGCAGTACGCAATAAATCAACCTGGATGATAACAGAGGCCGGTACAGAGCCTAACATTTGTGCTCAAGGTTAATCAATAGTTACAATTAGAATTTACATTCATGACCTAATTGGGTGTATGAATATCAAATTAAAGGAATAGTTATTTTTTTTCACATCAGATGCTATTGGTTACTCCACAGCAGTGGCATCAATGATCTGACATTAGCTCAAATTATGTCATCTTTCACAACTTTTCAGGGCACGAATGTCTTGTCAGATCTGTATAAACAGTAAAATGTCCAAACTGTTTTGTCCATTAAATGCATGGGCGGTTTCAAATCCATTCACATGTACCCTATTTCATTTTCATGAGCTGTATCATATGCAATTAGATTTTTATCTGTGGAGTAAAATACTGGCTTTTCAACAAACAAAGATATTTGATAGGACAGGCAAACACTGGAAATACGTTGAAATGTTCCGCTTTCGGAGGTCAAAACTTTTTTGCGTGGTGCTGTCTTAAAATATCTTCCTTAAGCGAAACCTGTTTGTAGCTCATTTTTGTCTGACAAGCCACCAGCTCAATGTGTGAGCCAAAGTCCCTGCATCAGTATCACGACTGGAGAGTAATTCACACAGCCTTCTGTCAACAATCTGAGCCAAACCTGTAAAAAACATCTTCATGTCCCAAAATGCTTATGAGTGCTGTTAATTTGAGCATTGGTATTTTCTTTTTTTTTAGGGGTGGACGTAAAGATTTATGTCACAAGAAATTGTCACATTTACCTTTATGACAAGAAATGAAACAATAACTCTTTAATATACGTCAGTACCTTATAAATGTCTTTAAAGTGCTGGCTCACTTCTAAATATGCTTTTCCTGGTTTGGGTAATTACACTAAGACGAGCACTGTTGGCTCATTGGATGTTTGACCTTTTGTTTAGATGTACTTGAGTGTTCTAGACACTTTCAGCTGAATTATATTGAATTATGAGTACATTTTTATTAGTAGAAGATTCATAATGTCAGCAATATAATACATTTAGAATACTAACTAGCCTTATGCTTTCATATGATATTTTGAAGAGCATGGCATCAAATCATTAAATGGATTCAACACAGTGGTGGTATAGTTCAAGCCTATTTCATTTTGTTTATATAAAAACATAGTACATCAGTATTGCGTTCTTAAAAATGCATCTGCACATCAAAACAACAGCAAATGTGTTCAGAGCCCAACGTTTGAGAAACTCAAACAAAAAAACCTCACGACACACGCACTCCCATCCAATGGGCTGATAACACTCGAATGTACTGCAACTCCTGCCGTGCACAGCTGCACAACATATTCCAGGACCATAAGTCTTTCATCGCACTCCTCTTCTCAGATGTGCTCATTGATCACTTTGGAGTAACGCAACTGCCTGTAACTAATGATAAGCATTGTCTGATGGAGCTCCTGCTGAGCTACTCACCACTAGATGGCAGTGAAGCACTTTGTCAAGCGTGCCTCGCCATTATGTGTTTGCTGTTGTCACTGTTGGTTGGTCCTATCTTATCTGTTCTCAGATCCCTCTTTGCTATTGTAGCACGGAAAGATAAAACCTGCCAGTGCAGACCGGTATCGTTTAGGGATCTGTTGCTGCTGACAGCACATGGATAGTTAGAGCAGAGATAGAGAAAGTGAGAGAGAGGGAGAGAAGAGGAAAGTGAGAGGAGAGGGCACGGAGAGAAGGAAAGCAGAGGAGATTTAGAAGAGAGGGGTAGCAGCAGAGTAATTGGCCTGAGTTGTGCTGCTAATGCAGCCTCATCTTCATTGTATTCTTTCCTCAAGCATTACTTCTCCTCCCTCCTCTCGCCCGTCTGTTAACCCCGTACACCCTGATTCCAGCCACACTACCCACTCTCCTCCCTCCTACCCTCTCCCTATCCTTCCCCTTGAATCTCTCCTTTACCACACTCATTCAAAGTACTTTCTGTCCTCTTTCACCTTCTCAAGTTCCTTGTCCCTCCCTTCCCACACTTCCCTTTCTCGCCTTTGCATACAGCACCACTTGGTCCGTCTTCATCTGACACCTCTAGGGAATGAGCATCAGGGCTGAGCACCTAAAGGTTGAAGGGCATGAGCACTCCCACAGGGACTTCTGCTCAGCTTTGACCTCTCTGTGCTTTGTGGCTGCCTGGTGGCTGGAAGAGGGGGCTGTGAAAGTACTCAACATGGCCACAGCCAAATGCTCTTTGTCATTTAATGAAGATGTCCCATCAGACAATTGTGAGTTGTTAATCATTTTTGATAAATCAAGACTCTTATGTACTCATTTTGGTCTCAAACTCCATACATTTCTTTAAAAAATAATTGTTTTCTCCTCATTTGGTTTTAATCATCTCTGCATTCTAAAACGCAAAACTAAGAGTCTAAAAGCCTGGCCTGATTCTGTGGTCATGCAGCCGTCCTCAGAACTACGGATTCACATCAGAGGCAAAAATTGTTTGCATCAAAAAGCCTGCAAACTAGCAGCTAGTAGACATAAATGCGGTTGTGTCCTCTGTGATGCAAGAACGACACTAAAAGCGCTGTAAATAAAAGAGGGGACATATTCGCTCATTGTTCTTTATGGCATTCATTTACAGCACCCACCATCTCATTCTCTCTTCTTCATCCACCTCGCTATAAAGTGTGTGTTTACATGCGTGACCCCGAACACCAAACTACAAGATCCATTTACAATATGAAATAACCATAACCTGGTATCATAAGAATGTACAGTACATTAGGTTATTTTATGATCAGCAGCAACAACAACAGCATACAGCCTTGACCTACACTAACACACTACACTCGCCTTGGCTGCTGTATGTGATTCGTATTTGTAATAATAATAATATTTGGATTTGGTTTAACATAGGTGCGTGATTTAAAAAAGTGTTTTGCACTTAAAGGCCTAAAAAAACAGCAACTTTGCAACTGAATGTGGCGTTAGTTTTCTAGAGTGACACAAAAAAACGAGGCCAAAGCTATAAAAAAAAAATAAAGCTGTAAAAGGCAACACTCCCAATTGTTAAGATTCGCATTGTTCTAACCCCAAACCCACGCACAAATGTGCACACACAGACACACACACACACACCCATAATTGGTTCCTACACACTGCTCACAAGGGGGGACCCATCTGGGGGGGCTGTTTATGTGTGTGTATGTGTTTGTTATAAGGTACATTTCTCTTGCAGTCCACCCTTAGGCCCTGGGCTACATTTGCTCCCATCCATCAGCCAGATGAGCTGTGTCCTTTTAACATTGCTGACAGCATGGAAAAAAAAAATAAACTCAGACAATATATTTATTTGTAGATTAGGACCCAAATCAATAACCTCTTTTGAGATGAAGGGAAATGTGGTTGATGGAAACCGACGGCTCTGAAATTACAATTTAATAATGACAACTTCGGATTTCCTCAACAGAAGAAACAACCCCTTCACTCAAAATCACTTTTGTCATTATGCACCTGTACAAGTGTGTGTGCTGTACTGCACATGACAATGTGAAAGCAGAGAATGCATGTTTGTATTAATATGTGTCTCACTTTGCTGCTGTGGATGTATACACCTCTCCGCTGTATATCTGGCCATGTGTGTATTTAGAGTGCTTTTTCAGCTGTCACCTTCCCGACTCTATTATCTAGTACAGCAGCTGATGTTTGTGCACAGCCTTCAATGTGAATGATTATTTCTTATCCACGTGATGTGTTTGTGTATGAGAATACGTCTGTAATATTGTTTGCATTTGGGCCAAGCAGTGTTAATCAGATGTTTACAAGCACTGCATGGAAAATGTCGTTGCCTGTTAAGGCTGAGAATTGCTGCACAAGCTTGGGAGAACACATTATCTATTTTTTTTATTTTTTATTAAATCACTCTTAGATAGGCAATATATCAGTAATGTATGTGATGCATGTGCTTGACAAAAACACATGCACATGCCTTTAGGGCTAATTTTAACAACAATTTGAACATATCTGAGGGGATATTGGTCAATATGATGTAATTGAGTATTACAGTATATGCATCAAATGAAAGATCCCACTTTAATATTTGTTTGCAGATGCATTTCTTTTGAGAGAAGAGGGACATTTAACAGGAACATATATGGAACGTTTTTAACAGCATGAAAAAAAACACACACACACACACATCCAGTGACATAAATGATTAAATGCATGTATAACTGCCAGCTAGCACACCATAGTAACAAAAAGATATTTGAGAACAAAATGCCAGCAAGGAAAAAAAGTGTTCTGAACGGAACCACTACTACCACAGCAAATGAGCTTTAGATAAACATACAGTGTATGTAGGTCCAATACATGCCTCCTTTTCAAATTGCTCCATGTTATTTCATTTCCTGATCACTATTGCTTCTAATAAAACATTATTATCTTTTAAAATATAGTGATGTCAATGAATTACAGCAAATCTCCATAGCCATACAATTCTTCTCATTTCTTCCTTTAAAAATGTCTATTGCCCACCCACCATGGCAGGCCATCCACACATTTCCACCTCAGTGGTGCACACCAAACAACTTCTCTCTACTCTGCAGGCAACAGTTGCTGATGTGCCTCTATTTCCATTCCGATTCCCATTTGCTTTCAAGTGCCACCACTTCCCATGTCTGCGAGTCTGTCCATCTCCCTAGGGGGTATGCACATCTCCCGAGCCTTCCTCTATTCCTCTCCCTGTTTCGTTTCACCACACACTTTCTTAAAGGTCAGGTACCTACAGGGGTGTATAGGTGGAGGGAGGTGGAAAAGGGGGATAAAGTCGTACCTCCAACTCGTAAACAGCCCTATCACAACCTAAAGGATAAATGTTACTATGGTCAAGTCAAGTGGTCAAGTGGAGCCAGCCATGGCTATCATTAACTAAAATAGATGCATGGTGGCATGACGGGCATGGATGAATGGTTGGCTCGGCTCTTGTGCACATGTGTGATATGATTCGATTGCATACTCAGTGCACTTGTGCTTATAGGTTATAATGTGTGTGCGCACACATGTAAGGGGGATGCGATTTTCTTTTGAAAGCCATTATTTTTGAAGGCACTGAAAAAAGCACAATGTGTGGCCAGAAAAAAAGAAACAACTGTACAACGCTAAGCAAGACAATGTAACAGACCTGCAGTGAATATCACCTTATGTAACATGTTCAGTTTTTGTTCACACAACTCCTTTAGTTCTTTGTGCGCAGCTGACTCAATTATATGCTATGATTTAAGGTGTGATTGTGTTGGACTGCATTTTATTGAAAGGTGTTTCTAATATATTCCTCACTTTACTCACATATACAGTATGTGAGTGCAAACATGTAAATGTGATGAACACCTTTCAAATTAATGCAAACTAATAATACCAGCAACATGAGCTTCACAAATTGTCTTAGGGTTGAATCAAAACATATTTGAGTAGTTTGAAATTATTTTAAGAAAAATAAGGTCTCACAAAGCACTTATTAAAATAGTATTCAGCATAATAATAAACATATAAGGTCAAGGGGCAGGATTTATTATAACCGGATTGCATTAGAATAAACCGGAGTAAACCGGAGAATATTTTTGTGGTTTCTTGTCACTGACTCAAATTGAATGCATTTCAGCGATAGTAAAATTGAATGACTGTCATGTGGAGAATTGAGATAGCACGCTTCTGCCATATAGATCTGTGCTTTGCCCATTTACAGGTGTTTTCTTTGGTTCTTCTATACCAGGTAACGCTATGCATTCCCCATGAGAGCATGTGATCATTTTGCAGCATCTCTCTATTGTTATCTCTGTTCCTTTTACATCCTCTCTTTGACCTTGTATATATTGTTTTATCCTTCCAGCTATCCTTCTTTATACAATAGTTATCCTCTTTATCATTCCATTCACCCTTTTTCCTCCCATTGCATTTCCACATATACAGCTCTGTTCTATTTACCATCGCTGCCTAGTTTCTATCTTCTCCCTCTCATCCCTTCACGCCCTCCAGCCAATTTCCCCACAGTCCCCTTTCCAACATCTAGTTTTCTCTCTATATCACCGCTGATCTACCTTTCATGCTGGGCTCCTACACGGTCTGATGCCCTCCCCCTGTGTTTATGCTGTATGTGTGTTATTTGTATCCCCTACCTGCCACAGTGAAACTCATTGCTTTGTGTAAGGCCCCACTGGCCCCACCCAAACCACTTACTATGCTGGCTGTCACAGGGGCCAGGCCACTGAAGATTACACTTCACTGAGCAAGTAGCCTCTCTGCAGGCCTATTCCCACAAGATGTGGCTAATGCAGACTATTATGATTGTGCCCCCATGCTTTCACTTTATGTCTCTTTTTTGCACTTCTTTTTATTATTTTATTAAAAAAATTCAGCCTGATATGTGGAGATAGGTCATCTCTAGAGGAAAATTGCTTGATATTTTTTGTCATCCTTTTGAAGTGTACATTATTATCACCTGAGGCCACACGCTGTACGTCTATTCCTTTATATAATTTTTCTGGCTTTGCTGCATGTCATGTTATGGAAATGGTAATGTAGTGTGGAGGCCACCTGGTTAAAGGTCACATGGAGAAGGTCTGTGGCCTCCACAAGCCAGCACTCAAGCTGTGTTGGCCAGTTGGGCAGGGCACCAAGGTTATTGTCCCTCACATCGACCTGTTACCCCCTCCCTTTGTCTTACAGCTGAAGCTTAGAACACTTTAGAGGGCACCATGCTCCTCCACGTCCTCGCAGATGGCCCGTACTTATCTTTATTAAACTTCCTCTCACTGAACCCATGAATCTGATGAACCTGATGTTGTGAATGTCATGCTTAATTAACGGATGTTGAGCAATACAGCTGAATGAACTTGCCTTTGTGGGGTATTTATGCTGTGCCAATGCTTTCGAACTTGAATCAACTGAATGAACTTAATGTTTTATCTTACTTCATAATTGTATCTTAAATTCTGCTTTACTAACGTCTGAGCCATCATTTTCAAAGTTATATAGTCCTCCATGTTCGCTTTTTCACTGCTTGTTTTTTTCCTGCTTATATATAATTTAATCTGGTATAATTTCCAGACTTAATTGTTAGCATGACATTGTTTGTCTTGTTTCAACAAAGAATGAAAGCAGCATGACGGCATTGTTTTTTTTGGTAGTTGTTTCAAAATATAGGCCTACCTTGAATTAGGGGCTGGCATGGAGTTAACTGTGGTATTCCCAACTTGCTGACCCACCCATTCCATCGCCACAACCCCATCTGTGAGACTTGTTTAGAGTTGCCCTACCACTACCACCACCCCGAACCCTATCCTAACCCGAACTAGTCCCTAAAGCCAACAGGTTGAGGACCCCTGACACTTATCTTTATCTAGTACTGAAAGTTCATGACTGCTATCATCCCCCTTGCTATGGCTTGAACATAGTTCTATCTATTGCTTCCTATAAAAAATATGTTTGTTTTACCCAAAGACATTCAGATGCTCTACCACTGGACAGCTAAACTCCCTCAACTGCTGCTTTGCCCTAACGTCATTGCCTTTCTCCTAGCAACTGTTGCTACAGGGCAGCTGTGGCTAAACATGACCGTCCAAGGGAGACAGGGCTACTGTTCTACTTTTTGGACCTCCTGGTGGCACAAGGAGCTAATCTTGTTAGATCAGTTTGAAAGTGGACCCAAGCACAGAACACAGACAAAGAGGCAGATGAAGTTTAACTGGTTCATTGCAGTAATGACCATAGACCAATATGGGTTGAAGAGTTGGGATGTCTGGAACCAGGACAGCTTTGGAATGGAGAGCGGCTGGGCGGCGTGGCTGGCTGAGAAACCAGGGGAGTGATTGTTGGCAGGCAGGTGGACTGGCAGACGAGCAGGCAGGCAGACAGGAATCCTGGAGCACAGGGAACAAACAGCCATTAACTTGGAAAACAAGAACACGAGGAACACTTTTCCCAAAAGATACTAAAGCTTGACTTTTGGCATCTATCCTCCTAATTTTTTCTTGCATACTCTCCAGTTAAAATGGGGAACGGGATAACTTCTACTGATACTAACTGATGATTCTACTTCCATCCCTATAAGGACATGGCAGGGAACTCTCATTGCGAGTTAAATGGTTCTACATTTATATAGAACTTTTCTAGTCTTTGCAACCAATCAAAGCGCTTTTACAACCCAAGTCAGCATTCAACCATACACACACACATTCATACACTGGTGGTAGAGGCTGCCATACAAGGTGCCACCTGCTCATCAGGAGCAAAAACAATTCACACACACAATGTTGGCTGTGCCTTTGGGAGCAATTTGGGGTTAAATATCTTGTCCAAGGACTCTTCCGCATGTTGTCCGCAGAAGGCGAGGAGCAAACAACTAACTCTCTGATTGGTGGACGACCGCCTTACCACCTGAGCAACAGCCATCCCTCGTGAAAAAGCCTTCTTGACAAATGGTTGGCACCATTGATTGGAAAGGTGCTTACTTTGACATCACTGTGGCTCCCAAATACAAGATGCTTCTTTTTTTCAGTGAGTGTCATACGAGTACAACAGGGTACAGCTTTCACTAGTCTCTAGCCAACTCCAATATGCTGATTTGGATATAGAACTGCACAGTAATGGCTTATACCAACAGACAGGAGACTTGTGGAAGTGGGCATCAGTGAAATCGTGGCCACTTTGGGCCTTCCATGAGCCAAGAGTCTACCTGCCAACATAAGGGGCTTGAACCAAGCTGATCTGGTTAACAGACTGTCTCTCTGTCCATATGGCTACTGGCCACTGCAATTCAAGTGCATTCACTGCAAGTGAGATAAGTAGCAAGATACTTGATAACATAAGCAACATCACTGCTGTGTATTAGTACTATATCTCTTGTTATTTAGGAGATTACGAAAGGACCAAAGGCCGTTTTGACGTTACAGTAATGTTCTGTTTACATCTGTTTATAATGAAGTTGTTTAAGGGTCTATGGCATGTAGTAATTCATTTAAATTGTTCTCTCACAATATATTTATGCTATGCTAGTTTAAAACAGGATGTACATCTTTCCACTCAGTCTTACAGATTGTTTTAAATAGTTTTAAAAAGCATTTAACAAAAAAAAAAGGAATGGAATCTTAATCAATTTGATACAATTTGAATCAGGGTGTACTGCTAAGTTAAAGAAATTAATGTTTTTATATTTTTACATACTAATTCAGTTGTGTGCGTGTTTGTATGTGTGTATGCTGAATGTGGTGAATGCTAAAATGTGACAATCTTGTGGTACTGGTTGACTGGTTAGAAATGACAAGCCAGTCGACAGCAGATGGGTTTAAAGTGTTCTTCCTCCTCCGTCTCTTTTTCAGTTTCCGTCCTCCCTGTTTAAATTCTGTGTATCTGTCTCTCCGTATGTCTGCTGCCTTCATCAACTCCTCTGTCACCACACCTTCAAGCTCAGTGCTCAAATCATTCCTCCAATACATGTCCTCTCCTGCGTTCCAGCTCATTCCAGCCACCCAACCTGTCAAACATTCACTAACTTCATAGATAAATCTTTACTGTGATACAGTCAGTTATGGTATGTCATTTAGAATTATAAATCTTTGTCATGCAAAAAAATTATCTATCATATATCACAATGCATTTCCACATGTAATATGTCTGTTCTAACACTGAAACAGAGCATTTACTCTCTCCATGATTATGTTGAGCTCATATGATTAGGATTATAGCTATGCAACAATGATTTCAAATTCAATCATTGGGACAGGGACATACTATAAGAAAGACTACTGATTACTTGGGGAGATTTGTTGGAAAATGTAACCATTACACTTGAAAATGTAGAAGCTCTATTTTGCAGGTTTTGCTATTATGCAGCAGCAGTAACAATGCAGCTTCATCTGGCATACAAGACCTTACAAGTCGTGAACATTCTCATTCACAATTACCTTCATTTATAAGATCATTTCTGAACGTTCTATGGAGTATTTTGTGACGCAACAAAATGTGCACAAGTCAAGCTGTAAGGAGATTATTAATGTGATTAATCAGGATATCAGACGAACCTAAGAGACAACGCACTGCCCAAACCATTCTTGGTTTAGCTCATCTGTGCATGATTGACAGCATGGCACCACACAACATTCTCTGCTCATCCACACACATCAGTCACATCATTATGTGCTGAAACAGTGCAGAGTGGGTGGTGAGTGTTGTCAGTCAACTCCAGCTGGAAAGAAATGTAGAAAGACATGTTCAGAGAGGCAACAATTGTTGCAACCCAGGCACTACAGCTTCCACAGTATAGTCAAGTGGAGTTTTGAGATTTAGAGGGCAGGGACAGAGAGCAGCGTCCCTGCCCCTCTTTTCATCTTTTGACTGCCCTGTCTTGTGTGATTGGCTGTCTGACAACAAACACTGCAGCAGATGCAGACAGGAAAGAATCTACAGGTTTTGCCAAATGCCTCCTAGATGCAGAGTTGCCATGGCAAGAAAAAAATTATCTCCCAAGAATAAATGAAAACCTGCTTAGGAAGCTACAATTTATTATAATAGTTCATACCTCTTGGTCACATGATGCTGACATCTCAGCAAGTCAAAATTAAGTGGCTAACCCACAAAGGCAGTCATTCATAATTTGTTCTCGGCTTTGTTAGGGCAAACAATTTATTTCAGTAGGTTACCACCTGAGGTTATGATGTTCCCTATTTCCCAGCTCATACTACTAATGCTTTTCCTCATGTCGTCCTCATGTAGATGATGTTCTGGTTACTGGCACCACTGTGTGCAGAATGACACTATGCACACAACAGAAGAAGAGCTCCTTGCGTTATAGCTGTTTGTGTGGGGGTCTGCCATTCACTTGTAAACATGGAGATCTCTGCTCGCATGAGTGATCACAAAGCAACATGACTAATTTTCAGTAGTTCTCCATTTGTGCAATTTCATATTTGCTTGTATGTGCAGAATTTTGTGTGGAAATATGTATTGTTCTTATTTGTCATTACGCTGCTGTGTGCTTTGACCTTGTGGATGTTAAGGGAAGTTAAGCATACTGCATTGAGTCTAATTAATTTAACTGTAACGAGGATTCTCATTAATTATTTCTATCTTGGCATGGAACCATATGGCAGCAATCTTACCTGCATCCATCTCAACATTTAAAACCTGTGGTGAAAATGCCTTGGATTTTTTAACAGAACATATGAGTAAATGTAACAAATGTGAGAAAAATTCTGATTGTCAAAAATATGTTTTTTAAAAGAAATTTAATATATAGTGTGTGATACAACTGTGACTGTCTACAATAAGAATTTTATTATAATTTTTATTATGCAAACATTGTGAAAAGGTCATAATAACGTTTTTTATTTAACTGCAAAAAAAAAAGTGCCGGTCTATTTTTAACTGACAAGTCAAGTCTTTCCCTTCCGCTTTACTGAGGTGCAGAAGGTACGGTCATTCTCTGGCTACTGCATTCTTTTTAGTGCAGCAATTAAATGCTAGTGTACATCGGTCACTGTTGTGGTCACAAGCAAAATATACTTGTAAGATGGTAAATGACTATGCCATGGTCTCTGTTTTATCTCAGTGACTGATGGAGAGACTGAATAAATATATATTCCAAGCAGTACAGACTGTAATATTTGTGATGGTTCAGAAAATAATTTCAATACTTTATGTTGTGGTTAGTTTTATTTTGGCAGGTACAGTCCCTGATTTATCACCGTACAATAGGCCTATTTCACAGCAAGCATTTTGACTGTGCAGGTGTGATAAGAAGGCTATGTTCAGTGCAAGTGTCCCAGTAAGCAATGCCAGTGAGACAGCATGCACAGTAGCAGGGCTCGGGAACGTCTAAATGAAATGCAGCCATTATTATTGTTACTAATTACACGTGTGCTTTTAAAAATGTCTGCTCTAAAAAAACATTCTCATAAATGGTTACGATTGTAACAGTATGTTGGTAATCCATGACCAACCTCGTGAAGCCAATGCTTTTAGGGGCCGTCACTCAGGGTGATTTTGTTTAACTACAGCTAGAGGCACTTTTAAATAAAAGGCTTCACAGTGAAACAGGACTATATTCATGACATGTTCACCCCCCCCCCCCCCCCACAACAGAAAAGCTGGAGGCAGATTTTGTGAAAGAATGATTCTCTCTTATATATCTCCTTGATTTAATCTTAATAAACGTATTGCTCTCGCCTGAATGAGCAGCATGTCCTCATAAGTTTAAATGTCACCCCAGTGAGATGTAGTAATTAATAGAAACATTAGTCAAAGCATTTTAAAACGAGAAAGGAGTCACTTCAAGAACATTCTGAAACGTCCTTCTCCAGCAGCCCTGTTGATGGATTCGTGCATTTCAGGATCAACACATGGGAGCCCTCTACCGCATGGGACAGCATTTGTCAGACTAACTAGATAGGCAGAAGCAAGGTTCTGTATTTAAATGAGTGTGTTAGAGTGGATACCGAAGGCTCTCCATTTTCAAAGCTTTATTACAATTTAACCTTCAGTTCTTATTGTTTGTTTCGGCTTTGACAACTTGATATTGTCCTTGATGTCCAAAGTACTGCTGGTTAAATTCTGCTGAACCTTAATTGTATGCACTTGCCATCCTGAGTCAAAAACTGTGTTTAAATTCTCTACTGATACTATAAAGTAAAAACTAAGACAGTGCACTGCCCTGGCAGTTAGTAGACAATAAACACAAGTGTATTACCATTTTATTATAATAGGAAACTAAATACAAGAAAGGCATTTATGAGTAAAATTAAGAGAAGAAACGCACATATTATACTGAAGCAATTTGTAACCTTGTTTAGACGAGTGCTATACAAATAAAAAAATATGTATTATTATTGTAGATTATGATATGGAATGAGCAGTTCTGCAGTAAGCTTTTTCTTGCTCTTGCAGAGAGTTTCTTTATACAATTTACAGAATTACTTATTCCCTTGGACTGATTAATCCAGGTGTGCCCAACAATTCACAGGCTATATTGATGCATTTAGCAGATGAAAGAGAATAAAAGCAGCAGTGACAACATATAATGGCATTCTGCCAAAACTACATCGCCTGGTTGTGCACGCGGATCCTTTGCACTTGACACAAACTATGCTTCGGTCAGTTGAAGAAGGTACTTCATGATATGACACATGTAAAGGCTGATGTAAATGTTGTCATCTGGCCAAATCCGAGGAAGTCTGAGGCGGACTGTCCGCGCTACGGCCGCGCCTCTGCCAGCGATTGAGATTCAGCAGCTACAGCTAATGACAGTGACCTACAGCACATCCGCACAGGGTGTTTTCAAATGCTTTCCTGCTAACGTGCTCGATATAATTGCAGTGAGAGAAACTGGCCCTTGGTATATGTGAAGATTAATTCATGGTAGCTGCGGGACATTTTACACTGCTTAATGCTATATGCACGTACAGGAAGCAGAGAGCTCAGAAAGCTGATGCAGACAGGGGGGGCTGATATCCTGAGAGCTTGACAAAACTTCACAGATAGTTTGATATCAATTAGTTTGGTCTATATTTCCAGACGTGGTTGAGCAATGCTCATACGTACATTTCAACTGCAACTAAAACCAATGGCAGCACTGTTTTCTTGATGAGGCACAGATAAGGGGGGGTTTGGGAATACACACATAGGTTGTTGAAAGGTAGGTAAGCAAAAATAAGAGCATTTTTATCTTAATTAAGTCTAGCATGCTGTATCTGGACTAGCTCACTAACTAGCTAGCATGTTGGCAGTACACTAGTTCACATGCTAATTTCATAACATCACAAGCAATTTCATTGTGTGAAGAAATGCTCTCTCATGTCTTCTCTGTCTTACGTTGGATATGTGACGGCGTGTTGTGGCTACAGGCAGCAGCAGCACTGTGCTTGCCCTCATGTGCGGGATGTGCTGTCGGCTCTGTTGGGTTGCCAGACCTTTAAATCCAGAGTGCATTCTTAAGATGTGTGTAATGTTGTTTCTCTATATCAGTAAGACCTTTGACTTGACTATGACTTTTTTGACTATGACTTTTATCCGTGACTGAATTTTTACAAAAGCCCAATTTGGCAGGAAAGCTGTAAATTTGGCAACGTTAACTGGGGGTTTGCATGTGTGTGTGCGTGTGGAGAGAGAGAGAGAGAGAGAGAGAGAGAGAGAGAGAGAGAGAGAGA
>CALSCE010010649.1:1118231-1132994 GCA_943593645.1 Bovichtus variegatus
CACACACACACACACACACACACACACACACACACACACACACACACCATACAGTATATAGATAAAGCTAGATTGAAATTATAGATTATATGTAAGGTTTGTATCTATCTGTAGGTAATTTCATTTTTTCATTTTTATGCTTACTATGATGGATATTTCAGGTGTTTATATATAAACCAGAATACACTGAAGTGTTTTTTCAGTGGATTTTTGTTGTATCTGACACTGCTCAAAGCAATGCCATTTATAGATTCTGAAAATACAGATTTTTCAAATTGTTCACATTATAAATTTGATATTTTATTGCAGTAGAGGGTATTATAAAAAACAAAACAAAACGTTTCAAGTAAATTCCAAAAGCACTAAAGAACATCTTGAGACCTTAAACTTCTTTGTTTTCGCATTACTAGCACACTAGATAATTGTATCAACCAAGGAAATCCACAGAAAAATAAATAAATAAAGATTGAACAATAGAACGTCTCCATCACAAGATGTCAGTGTGCAAAATAAAGAGAAAGTGCCAAAGAGAAAGAAGATAATTCACATTTTATCCAACTCAAAAGCACAGTTTCCTTCAGTTGTCTTTTTTGAAATGGCCTTTCAACACTGACTACAGATGCAACTGAGAAAGCTGAACACGATACTACTGTGCCGCACTGCTATTACTTGCAATCAGTTACATCTTGCAATTCTACTGCTCTCAGGGAAATGGTCATGATTCAACCAGGGTTCTCTTGGTCCAGACAGATGAAAAGAAATAACCCTTCATGACACGAAAAGACCATAACATGCGTTGTTACAAGGAATTAGGTGCTCTATACCTCAAGTTGAGGGCAAGTCTCATGCGGGCACGTGCACATCTGAGGTACCTTAGAAAATGGCGGGTTTCTAATAACACCTTTTCAAAAAAAGACCAAGCCAAAGCGCACTGCAATTACTGCACCTGATTAGGTTTAGATGATAGCCCTCTTGGCTTAGGCTTTCTTTGTTTGCATCATAGCACATTTCCCTCTCTGTTCTGCTCATTGACCCTGTTTTCTCCCCCTCTTCCCTCTTCTGTTGGCATAAACAGACAGTAATGGCGTCTGCGTTTTCCTTCCCCCTCACTGGTCCTTCACATGGCTCAGCAGCTTAGCTTGACAGCTCTGCTGCCTGTGAGTTCAATTGGTGGAGTTGAAAGCCTTTTGCAGCATTGAGGTTTGGACTGATAGAATCCTCCATTTACCTTTCGCCCTCAGGCGATGAGAGAAAAGGAATAAGGTTAAAGCCATGCTGGTAGCAGAGACTAAATGGAACATGATCCTAAAAACACATAGAAAAATGCAAAACAAAAGTAGGAGAAGCAAGAAGGAACATATGTACTTGCTTGGTAAAGATGGTTTTCTCTAAGCACGGCATACTTGTTAGAAATTAAGTTTTGGTTTCAGGGGATAATTCTGTGTCAAAGCCTTTCATCAATCACTGTGGTTGTTTGCAAGACATCAGCTGAGAGTGTGCTTGCATGCACAAATGCACACAGTAAACTCTGCGGAGGTTCATCACCTATCTCAACTAATTCAAATCCTGGCAGCACTGTTTGTCATTTCGTCATAAAGGACAGCTCACTTAGCTTAGGAAATAGTTTCTGAAAGGGGAAGCAATCATGCGATAAGATGTCTGCAATTAATAAAGTAAGCTCAGAGAAATAAGAGCTTTACTTTATATAGATAGTGAGTAAGAGGAACTGTATTACAGTGTCAGTGTCATCTTATTTTATTTTATTTTTTTAACTGTGTCTACTGATGTATCGGCCATAATATGAAACCCAGCCCAAAGGGGGTTTTGTAGTAGAGGTCTAGACAAAGAGCTGGGAGGTGAGTTTGAGTCCCTAGTGAGGCTCTGACTTGGCTGGTGGGGAGTAAAAATGTATAGGTGTGAGTTGTAGTTGTGATGGCAGTGACAGCTGTTTGTCAGAATTTACAGTGAAATTGTTGACAGACAGCAGGGGTTACTGCAGTGTTGTTAGTGATGATGGAAAGATCTCGCAGAGGCCAGAAACAGCCTCAATAGAGGAGCAGATCACTCTTGTCAAGGCTGAGCTTGAGGTGGTGGGCAAGTATCCATTCAGAGATGTCAATGCTGCATCCACAAATTCATGCTTCGCACTGTGTGCTGCCAGAGAGAAAGGAACGGTTAGGTTGAGTGTCATCAGCATAACAATGGTAGCTAATGTTATTGGATGACAGAACAGGGACATTTCTAGTGCAAAAAAGATGGCAATTTTGACAAGGTCCAGATGCATTCTATAGGAGAGTATATTCAGTGTTGACAGCCACCAAAGACTATTGATAAGCTTTGAGACGAGTTCAGGTCAGACATCTCTAGTTGAGCAAGTGTGGCAAGAGCCATCTAAATGTTTCTGGGATTGAATGCATTGAGCTGTCGTAAAATGATAATGAACGAGGACAGAGGGACCGTTTTAGGAGTGACAAGTGCCCTCCCTATGTGACAGGTGATCGTTTAGCTTACTTTGTGCATTCAAAAAGCCAAAACAAACACCTAATTTTCACAGTGCCCAGGAGGATTATTGAATATGATTAGTTGGACCCAAAAATAGGAAAAGATAAGGTAATTTTAATTTACACTTTTTTGTTGTGTTGAGATTTGAAAGGATTATATAATCAGATCAAAAAAAGGCATATCACACAGAGGAATACACAAATGAATGATTTAAAAACAATGTTGATGAACATCTTTAATCTTACCATTCATCCCATATTGCACATTTTCTCAAGGGCCAGGCTTGAAGCTGGCTTCTTTTGTTGAAACAGTGCCATCATTAGCTCTCTTATGTCGTTTCTTCTGACTATATTACTTTCTGTAATTTGTACTGTATGTTCGCACGGAATGCAGGTCCTGTGTGGGGCCCCTGTTGGCTGAACATTGGGCTCTCTTTCGACATCACATATGTGGCACCTGTCCGATGCAAAACTATGGGCATATGTGGGCCCGTATGGGTAGGTCCCTCTTAAAGGGGTAGGTATTTATATTGCGTAGCAATGTGTCATGTAGTGTTGTATGTGTAGGTGTATTGGAATATTAATATTGGATTGTGAGAATGTTTTTCCATTTGTGCTAATAGTCAACGCTTGGGCAAAGGGCCAATTTCAAGGACAAACACAAACTTAAAAAGGATGTTTTTCTCATTTTGAAGCCATCTTTTTAATGTTTTATTAAACTTTGTTAGTGTTGGTCAGAATCTCTGACTAAAAATACTATCCTGTTGAGCATTTATTTTCCAGAGAGCTGCTATTCAAGTGCAAAGTACAACTATGTATACATAGAATACATACATATATTGTACCATCAACTCTAAAGCTAACTAGCTACAACCCTGTAGCTAGTTTGTAGCACTTGCCTCCACTAAACCTACATTAAGTTAATTAGTGAACACACATTAAACCATTAAATAACTATGTGCTTTTACCCACATGACTGTCTAATAATTAATCATCCCACAATTAAATATGATGGAGCTTTATGGGTAGCATGGGAATGACCAGCAACAGTGTTTTGATCTATCTAGCTCATGTAGTGTTTTATTTAGTAGATAATCCAGCTGGGTAAGGCTCTTCATTACTTTTTTTTTTTTACATGTCATTTAGCAGACGCTCTTATCCAGAGCGACTTACAGTGAGAGTCCCACTGGAGCAACTCAGGGTTAAGTGCCTTGCTGAGGGGCCCAACGGTGGCAGCCTGGTATTGAACTTTTCTATTGGAAAGCCTGACCACTAGACTCCCACCACCCACTCAGTCATTCATGCTGATGACTGGTATACTTTTAATTTTATAGTCAGGTTGGCAGCTTGTTAAGATGTAGGTTAGTATGCTGTAGCCTACTTGCTTCTCCAAGTCTAGCAGAAGTAGCTTCAACTACATATTAATGGCTAATGCAGCTCTAGCAGTCAGACCATTGCTGTGAGAAAGAAGACGATCCTCCTCAAAAGATAAACCACTTGCTCACTCCTTGCCGGATTATCTTTTCTAAATGAAACTGTTGTTAACTGTACTCGATAATGTTGATCATGTTGATCTACTGTGGGTTATGGTTTTCGGTTATGGGTTTCTGTCAGTATTCAATTCCAGCCCATATCCCTAGGAGTTACATCTATATTTGACGATTTTGCATCTCATGATTAACATTCGATGGCAATGTTTAGCTGACATGGGGGAAATAGTGTGCTCTTTATGCAGCAAGGAGAAATTAAGGCTGTGGAGGTTGGGGTTGTGGATGGATCCGTAGCATGTGTGATATTAATGCAGGAGACCAGAGTTTGCACTCTATTGCACACTGCAATTTTCTGTAGCCTTTTTACTAACCATAACAACAATCTCTCTCCAACCTTCACCAACTGTTTTACTTGCCTAACCTGAATGATAGCGTAGCCACAGTTTATTTGCCATAACCATGATCTGTCCCTTACTGTAAGCTCATCATTGTTGCCATGTGCAGATATTGTATAAAGTGAGACTTTAAAAAATGTTGGAAATTGTTGTCAAACAAGACTAAGAGCCTATAGCCATGCCAGTGGCTATGAGAGGTTGTACTGTGCTTTGCGCTTTGCTAAATTCAGCTAACATCAAGATGTGACAATGGTAAATGGACTGCATTTATACAGCGCTTTTCTTTGCAACCACTCAAAGCGCTTTACAACACATGTCAACATTCACACACATTCATACAAGGTGCCACAAACTCATCAGTAATGATAAACATTCACACACACTCACACACCGTCGGCCATACCATCGGGAGCCATCTGGGGAAAGTGTCAAAGGACACTTTGACATGTTGACCACAGTGGCCAGGGATCGAACCTGATGGAGGCACTAGAGTAAAAGTCAGGGGAACAACAAAGTCTACGATTCATCTTTAGGAGACCATGAATGTTTGCATAAAATTTATTTACAATCCATCAAATTGTTGTTAAAATATTTCAGTAGTAGTGGGCCGACCAACAGACAGACCGACATTGCCATTCGCTAGCATAGCTAAGAAGTTGTCTTTAAATACTTGCAGGGTTTTGCAAAATGGTCCAGTATCGATGTTCTGTCTGGTTATAGGGTTGTGAAGTGTATTTCAGCAAGAATCTGTAAAAATTCATAAAGCATAAGGTTTTTCTTTTGAATATTGTGCATTTAGCTGTGGCATACTGCCACAGCAAAGCCATTTGTTTTCAAGTTGTGCTTCAACAGCCTCTTTTAACTTTTACAAAATGAATCATCTGCAACATTTATCTGTACTTCTTTTTCTCCCTTTCCCTCAGCAAAGCTTTTATTGAGCTTAAAAATAACTGGCACTACAGACACCAGGGGCCAAAATCACCGAATGACAGTAGAAATCAGACAGACAATGTTAAAAACATTCACAAAAACATTTGCCTCCAAAAATAGTGATGCAATTGTTGGAGGCAACATCAAAGTAAATTCACAGACTTTACAGATTTGGTCAAAGAACCCAACTAGGACCAGAAATAGATATTATAATGACAACCAACAATTTAAAAAATGCAAAAAAATGCAACTATGACTTTCTGAGGTCTTCCTAAATGAATGAACCTCATAGAGTATCGATGGATCTCATTTTGTCTTCTGAAATCCATTGGCCCCCTAAATTAGTTTAGTGGACTTAATTGCATTAGTCTATGGAAAAGCAGGAAAGCAACAAATGTTGAGAGAGATACAGAGAGAGACCCTATAAGAAATGAAGACACCATATGGGAAACATCTGTTGCCCCAGGGGTGGCAGGAAACGAAGGAGCCCTGTTACTCCCATGGATAATACATTATTATGATTGAATAAATAAATAAACCATTAAGTTGCTTGAAATGATCCTAAACCCTTAAAGGTTTCAGATATTTCCTTGTTCATCTGTCTCATTTTAATATTGTTGTACTATATACAGGAGAGTGAACAATTTTATGGACTATTGGCACTGGTGTCATGCTGACATTCAGCTTTTGGCTTTTTGCCTTCGACTGCTAAACACCACTGCCAACATAACATGGTAAAGCACACCTTCTTACTGTATGTAGTATAGCCTAATCGCTCACTATTTAGCAATAAACAGACAAAATAATAGACTAACTGTTTAATCCTAAAAAAATGACTAGAGTAATGGCGGAAAGGGAAATTAGAACCTCTAGACCTATTGTACACATTGAACACACATAATGATTTTAAGGTCAGAGTAAAGATGGTGCAGTAAACATGACATTGTCCTGAGGCAAAACAGCTGCAACAGGCATTATCTCAGTTGTCTCACTTACCCTATTTGATGAAAAGCTGTTAAAGCAGCCTACATTTTCCTTGCATGTATTCAAAGCATGTTTGCATTGTACTGGGGCATTATCTGTTATAGATCTTTGTTTTTTTCCTAATTTGGATTGTTAACGTGTAGGACTTATTTTTGAAACCGAACTATAAGTAGTCAACTATTTTTGGTGGGAAATCTCGTTATTCGCCCCTAGCAAAAAAAAACCCCAAAGAAAACAAGGTGTTACAGTCAAGTGAAAAAAGTAATGAGACTTTATGTCATTAAGCAAGTGATGAAAGGTGAGCTGGTTCATGGCCATTCCTTAATGTGTTCCATTCGCTCTGCTGCAGTACATAACAACCACATATTCAGTATAGCACATTACAAAAGCAATGCATAAAATAAAATAGCTTAGAATAGCAGATGTCTACATGGGACTGAAATAAATAACATGAAATGGACGCTTTAAAAAGTATACCGACTGTTATTATGTGAAACTGACATCTGCTTGTATGATAGTTACTTACTAAATATTTGACAATTGTTAAAAAACAATACAATTATTACGAGTGCCTTTGTAAGATGCATGGGTAGAGGTTACTAACAGCAGTGTACAACATGTGGTTTTAAATACACTAAAGGATCTTGTTGTCCAGGGTATTCTCTGTAGGATCGCCATTAGCGATCACCAAAGGGATTTTTCAGAATTCCAAGGACTGTCTGAAAATAGCAAATCATTAATCTATTTGTCTAGTTTGTCTTACAATTAAATATACAGTCTGCCAATCCTCACAGGTTTTCATCGACTGTCATTGTGTGGCCAATATTTGCTTATTGGACTGGCTGTGCTTATAGGTGCCAACTCTCCAGTTGGAGATACACTAAAGTATTATTGGGCAGATTTGCTCCAGATTGTGCACTAAAAACACTGAAGGGAAAATCCCAACCGAAGGCTTTGTTGGATCAGCTGTAATCACTGATTGAGTTTGTACTTAAAAATTATATATTCAAGAAAAAAAAAATGCAGCAACACCAAAGTAATGTGTTAGCCAGGGTTTCCCTGGCAACACCAATGGTGTGTCCCAAATACATACTACATGCTCTAACCTAGTTTTGAGAATATGGTGTGTTTATATCGAAAAAAACAACAACTTTTAGTGCACTCAAAGTTTTGCATGCATGCATAATGCATATACTTGATTGTTGATGTTATTGATGGACACTCTTGTACCATAATGCAATGCACGAAGAAACTTGCTGTCGGAAAAAAATGCAACAAATTGTGGATGGTGATGAGACAGCCCCAGGGTATTTTATGGTAACAAAGAAAAAAACAAACATTAAAGCTGGAGTGTGGGACTTTTACAAATTAATGAACGTTCGGCAAATTTAAGCCCTTGCCAAACAAGTTCACACGATGCTGTTTAAGCCTATGGCCAGAGAAAACGCTCTGTATTTTGTAGTATATAGCAGTTGTGTCTGGTGTCTGTGGCGACTTTCCCGCTTTGGTGCACATATGTATGTGTAAAATCACCTGAAACTAAGAGTCGTTGTGTTTTCATTAGCCTTTCATATCTACATAGGGAGCAGGTCCTCTACATGGAGTCCGACATATTTCTACAGTATCCCAGAACGCTCAAACCACAAACACTGGCTCTAGAGAGCGCCTTTAATCCTTCCTCTGAACTTCCTCTGAGTTTCTTTTTTATCTGGACCATGCATTCCAGATAGCAACTGCTCCGTCGCTAGGGTCTCTCCCATATGGTAATTACTCTCACTACCAGAGGGGGAGGGTGACTAAAGTTTTGCATTCCAGCTTTAAATTTGGAGAAACATTTGGCCTTCTTCAGTTCAGGTGGCTACAATCAGATCAGCCTGATCGCTCCCCTCCTGTTATATTGTTGCTACAACAAGTACAAGGGCTGACCTCCGCATCAACATACAATGATGTCTCATCAATACAAGTGATCTCACCCACGTATAATTATCACAGTTAACTATCACACATAAGTACAGCATATTGAGTATATTGAGAACTCTTCATCATTAAATACCATAGAACTAATATCCTCCATTCAGAATTAGTGCCTGACATCCCCACTATCCCCTATAATTTGCCATAACATCATTAAATCATTTTATGTTACATGCTGCCACCTGTATAGGGATCGTCACTGATACATAGATTTTGAGGATTTATTGAGCGAAATCTCTCAATTTTAATTTTGTTCATGAAACTATTGGCTGTTTATTTGACTAATCTCTATTTGTAATGCCATTGTAGTTTTATTCACAGGCTTGGTTGTGCTTTTAAATGGCAGATATTGCTGTTTCTGAAAGCATTTATACTCTCCTCTACAATCAAACATTTCAGATTCATATAAGAGATTTAACCAATACAATTATTTTATTGATCCACTTTTGAAAATGGTAAGAACTTCTACACATCTTTACATGTTTTATTAATGACTTTATTATTTTAAAATTATAATTTGAGTCTTCTTTCTCATTGTGTAAGCTTATTTCTGTTTATGTAATCACACCCTCGTATTTATTTTTCTTCTTTTCTTACTTCCTTGACCATCCACATAGGTTTAGTTCAATACTATATTGTTGTTGTATTTCCCAACTTGCTCATGCTTTTTTTCAATTAAGTATTGAGAAAAAATGTCCCCTGCTGCATCATGAAGAACATAATTATTCTACGAGTGTAAACGCCTTTTCCGTCAACCACAGAAAACATTAACCACCTCATTAGTTGTGTGAAGGTGGACTACAAAACCATTTTAGTAGCATATAATAGTATACAACTCAAGTGGAGGTAAACTCAAAGGTGGTGTAGAGGTGTACTTAAAAACTGTCTTCCTCTCAGCCAACAGCAGCCAATAACTACATCATAATAAATAACAAAAGCTCCCATTTTCTGTTTGTGTGATCAGCTGAACAGACTGCTATTAGCATTATCACTTTGTAGTCTAAGGTTCCCGGAGGAATTATTATTGGATGAGGTATCAAAATAGCTTCCGTTCATCCCACCCCCAATGACTCCACATTCATCAGTGGAGGAAATGAAATTAATGCCCTGACAACTTGATAATAAGGATTTGGTTGGACAATTAAGAACATCTTTTTTTTTTTTGTTTGTTTTTTGTCTTTTTGTTGTAATGAGCTCACATTATTTGTAAAGCATAATTAAGGGAAAAAAACTGCCCTCGTCTTTATGATTGTGAAGCAAAGAGAAATAATGGCTAAAATGGTGTGTTGTTTTGTCTATTGCACTCAGTAGACCGATTACAGAGAAAAAACATTCTATCAATTGTTTTTTAGGTATTCGCTTCGATACATGTGCTTTAGCTTACATTTTGAAGCACTGTCTGAATAAGGCACTCCACAATATTTAACCAGGCATTTATTCAAAAACAATGTCCTTCTCTTTGGGTCCAACGTGTGACAGTAAAACAACATTGTTAATTATTGTTGCAAAGTTTCAAAAGATTTCAACATGTATTTATTTGTTTCTTCCCTTGATATCCAAGAGTTTTTGCTTCATCTTGTTGAAGGCGCCCCATGCATATGTATGGTTTGAAGTTGTTTGGCTTTCTTAATATGTTTATTTTAAAATCTTTTTTTAGCTTTACTCATAATTTTTTGTTATTCCAAAGTAGATTGTCTTGATGTTGGAAATTATAATGAGATTTATGTTTCTAGGACACCATCCGAAATGAGGCTTTAGTCTCAGTAGGATATTTCAAGCACTCATCTGCTGTTTTCTTTTTTTTTTTTATTTGAATCGAATAACAAAGCAGAAGATGATAGACAGGAAGAAAAGAAACAAAGGAGATTGGAGGTTTCATTTGAGTGCCGAACAACCAAACAATAAATAAAACGAAACAAAACCTTGAGAAAGTAGCCTGCAATGGTGCTATATGTATGTTTCTTAGCAGTTCACTGGAGATGAATCAATAGAAAGAAGTCTATCAATGTAGGAATTCATTTATAGTGGTATATTGACAAGAAAATACTACAGCATGTTTTTAAAAATAGGGTTTTTTAGAACGTGTCTGTACCGTGCCCTTATGTTTGTTTTGTGTCTTGGAGTTCAATTTTAAGCATATTGGTTCATTTCAAGTGCTTTTTCTATAATGTAGGGATGTAAAATTGAAATCAATCCATATATAATGCTTATTGATAGGAAATTATTTCAAATTTAGGAATTGAAAAAAAGTCTCTATCTTGAATATCTTAAAATGTGGCTTATTTTTCATGTTTTTTCTTGAAAAAATCTTGGGATTCACCCATTTTTTACTTATTTTTGCTCTTCTCTTAGATAAGAGAACATTTTATGAGTGGTCGAGAGCATTAGATAATTCAAACATTTTTGAGCAAAAAAAAAAAAAAAAAGGGGCTATAAGAGCTATAAACTAAGACTATGAAAACCCTTGGATGATATTGCATGCGTTCAGCTTCTAAATGGCATACAGATTACCTCGGTTTCATTACTGCTGAAGTTCTTCTTTGTCTTCTGCAGCCTTATTTGAAATCACTCCAATTACTGGGCATGTGCCAGTTTTTTTGCACATGGCACAAGTCTGGACTTATATAATGTTAATGATAAACAATCATCCACACGCCTCCAATTTATGATCAAGTGAGATCATTCAGCAAACCTGGGTAAAATCAGGTTTAGATGGTTAACAACAATTTGGTGAATTTGGAGAATTTTTACAGAATGTTGCTGCATGAGTCATACATTTTAGCAGTGACTTGGCTGAGAGACATAGCAGATGTACACATCCCCGACCAAACATATGTTGAAGTCTTTCACAACCTGCGTGAGGTACATAAGTGACAAGGAAGGAGGTGTAAGGGACCAACCTCACCGTTCACCTCGCAGCACCGTCAACATTATTCCTCTTTCACTTTGCCATTTATATAGTTGTGGGTGGGAGAGCGCTCTGTGAGTAGTGCGCAGTTGTAAAAGGAAAATGAGCAACTGTCGTAGCCGTTTACTTTTTTTTTCTATTCATGCTATCATCGTGGTGTCTGATCATTCAGCTTACTAGAAACAGTTTGTTCTCAATAAAGCCGGTCCTGCAAGCAACAAGTGGACACATTGAAGGCAAAAACTTTTTGTTCTCAAGGAAGAACACTTTAAAAGACTGTGACATGAGTAACACAGAGGATGAAGTGTGTGACTTTCGACTCCAGTCATGACGCCACCACAGTAATGTGTGAGGAGGAGCAGCTGACTGTGTCTGTTATTGCCCCGCTCAAGGCTGAACTCTGAACATCTTAAGTCTAATGAAGACGACTCTGATGTTTTGAAAGAAATGGAGCGTGTGATGTTAGAGGACCTCTCTGACAGATACTCTGATCAAGACACTCCTCACACAGGTAACCCAAAGTTATACATCTTTGCTATGAATGATTTCTTTCGTACCTTGTGTTTGGGAGTGGGTGTGTGCATATACGCTCTTATATCCTGTTCTTTTTTTAATCAGCATCAACATTGGACCGACACATCAAAAGAGGCTGCCTCTCCTTGAAGTTGTGTACACTTGACTAGCTGCTGGGGTGAATCACAACCAGGTAAGCCGACAACAACAACAACAGGAAAATGACCACAGTTAAGATGCTTTAGAAATGGCTCATTAGGCTCTGTCACAGTCTACTGGAGGAGCATGACAGTGTATTTCATAGACCTGAAATCTGTGAGTAAAGGAATAGCTCACTTACGACTGCAGTGGACCAGCATCTTTCCAAATGAGCCTTCTTGAAATGTGCCGATCAATTAATAATCACGCAGAATGAATTTGTGTTGCATCTTACGTTCGTGGTTACTTACATACGGACTCACTCACCCATCAATCCACTCGGCCACGCCCGTTAACTCACCAACGGCTCTCACACGCACACTCCTTCCCCTGCCAGCATCTAAAGGTTTGAATTGGTGCTATGACTACGACTATAACTGCTACAGTCACTACTGACATCTCTATTGCCAAAGCTGAAATGTAAGATGGACACTGTTTGGGCTGACACCCTTCAACAAATATTAAAAAAAACTATCATCTTTAGTCGTGTAGTTTGATAGCGTGATTTTGTGAAAAGAGTCTCGGTGCTTGGTATGTTGAAATTCACATTTAAATTTACTGAAACATACTTTTTGCACAGCAGAATGTTTAAAAAATGTTTTGGGTTTACAGAATTGAACCTAATTCAAAATATGCATATCCACATTATTATTTGTCTTTAATTTGGTTCAAATGATCTGAATTGAAAAAACTGAACAGTGCATTGGATTGAGTTTACAACAATTCTTCTTACCAGCCCTGTAGTTCATTTTAAAATGGATTTAAGTGATGGAACAAGTAAGTCAAATAGCAAACCTTGAACATACCCACTCACTGAAGCATTAGTAAAAAGAAACGTGTCAGTACATCATTAAGTGCCAATAATTGACAAAAAAGTTTGGTGCTTGAAGCCCAAATTAGACCAGTATAATTGAAAATGGCCACAATAGCTTTTACAGAGTCTTATCATTGGTGCGCTCAGTCAATTTTGTATTTACTTTTGTATATATGTAACATATTAGTTGAAACGTTTGCAGAATCAGAAATTTCAACAGCTGATCTAAAATAGACTTATAGGATTTAAGAGCTCACCAACGTTGCCAAGTGAAGGTGAAGAGAAAGGCTTTAGTTTAGTTAGTCTGTATCAAGTATGAGAGCACAAGAAGGGGACTGTACAAACAAAACAATCAATAGCATGGGAGTGTTCCTTGTTATTGATCTTGACATGCCATTACAGAATAAAATGTAAGTAAAGTTTCAAAGTCAATTCTGAAACTTTGAACACAAACACAGTTCATTCGTTTCTTATCATACACTGTAAAGTGAGCATCTTTTCTTCAAGGTGTTTGGCCATGTGTTTGAGTTAAGATGCCTCAGGGTAACTAGTAGTCCTGAGGCTTAGAGGAAATTGTACCATAAAGCAGATGCTAATGAAACATATATCCAACAGTGAATTGTTGAAGTGAAAAGGTAAGGAACATATGAAGTCACTGAACGGAAATGTTTGTAGTTTAACCTTCTGCCAAATCCTTTAAACATTTCCCCCGTAGGAAAGAATAAATCCAAACTGCACATCGTATCGATCTACTGGGCCTCTCCTCTGAAAAAGTAGTTCCACAGATTGAAATGAGCTTTCACTGAGGCACTTAAAGATGGACATTGTTTGCTTTCTAACTGTAACTTACAGTTAGAAAGCAGACAACTTTCTGCTGAAAGCAGATGTCTTTTTTCTTAAATGTCTGCCTTGTTCAAGCATTACCAAAAGACAGCATATTTACACAGCGGGATCAAACCACAGCAGCGCAGGGAAAAGCCATCTGCACTGAGCTTCGCCTTGAGTCAAACATCTTGATTAGCAAATGCGGAAGGTGCTCATCTTGTTGTGCCTGTGGAGTTTCAGCAGGAGGCCGGTTCCCATCTACACTGTTCTTACAATAACTCTGTAGCATTTAGCCCTTTGAGTGATCGCAGCCTTAATGGACTGATAAGTGTTGGTGCAACGTCACAGAGAAAATCTGGACATAAATTTACCCCCTTGCCCTGCAAGTCATTTATTGCATATCTGCTATGAAGTAATCAATCAGTGCCTCCATACTTTTACATTTACACAGTTGAAAATGGCAAATAATGATATATACATGCATAGCCTTTTAGTACTGTGGGCGAACAGCTATGTTTGCATAATGAAGCATAGCATTAAGAAGTCTTTTTGCTCTTATTGTAATTAGGACAAATATTCTTTCTATTGTAAAGGGTTGGTTATTGCTAGAGATACATTCCAGGCTTCTTGCCTCTTCTGATTAACTTCTTGGTCTGGTTTCCTCTGAAAGATGACTTTAAAAAATGTACTGCACTCGTAAGAAATGTTGTTCTTGCAGTAATGCCTCTAATTCTAATGCTGGTCAATAAAAAGTGCCCAAGGGATGCTTCTGAATGCATAGAGGAAGATGCCAATAATAAAACAAGCTTTGATTCAAAGGTTCCGGAGGAAGCCCGTTCTGTCGATCCACTGCCCCTTAAAGCAAATGTTACTGCTCTACCTGACAAATTACTAATCGCTCCCAGCTCAAATATGTTCTCATTCTCTCTCCTGCACGGACCAGTGTTTCATTTCTATGGCAAGCACGAGCTGCCATTTGCAGACTATGAGAGCAAATGTTAATTTGCCCCTTGTGCATTTCTGTGCCAGAGGAGCCATAGGGCTGGGAGCTAACATAGTAGTAAAGAGGGGGGGGGGGGGGGGCTGACTCGGGTATTTACATAAGGTAATGTGATTGAGTTGTTCCCATAGATTTATTCTTTCCCTCAAAAACCCTTGGGTGAGGTGAGGAATAAGAGATTTTTGTGTGTGTGTGTGTGTGTGTGTGTGTGTGTGTGTGTGTGTGTGTGTG
>CALSCE010010649.1:1133004-1176375 GCA_943593645.1 Bovichtus variegatus
GTGTGTGTGTGTGTGTGTGTGTGTGTGTGTGTGTGTGTGTGTGTGTGGGCAGACTTATGAGCGTACTGGACAACTTTTGCCTCGCATTCTTCAGTGGCTCGCTGAGAATGGCAACACATCTAAAAGACATTATATTCTTCAGATTATGTGATAGTCTGTGAGGATCATTACATTATAGTCTACAGATGGTGGACTCTGCAACTACAGAGATGCTTTTAACATTTCTGAAGCAGGTGTTGGTGTATTGTCTTGTCATCCATTTAATTTCTGTCTCTATTGAGAGACTTGCCTCTGATTAAGGTCTACGGAAATTAACCTACCATTATGTTCATTTACCATTTTAGACTGTACTGATCATCCTACTTAAATATGAAGCATATTGAACATATTCTACTATCTGCTTTTTGTGGTGTTTCAGGTTTGTGATTATACTTATTATACGCAGACATTCACACTCAGGTGCATGTCGAGGCAACAAAAGCTATGACAAAAAACAAATGTGTTGACAAACTTTTTTGTTCAAGATGAATGAAAAAAAAAAAAATGAACTTAAGAAAACAAGAACTAAAACGAATGAAAACTAAACTATAACTGTGAAAGATGGACGGATGGTGAAATAACAACAAATTAGCAACCAAACAGCTGGGACCAACTACAAAAACATGCAGGCCATTACGCCGGCATTTATAGAAAGGTAAGCTAATGTAACTTAATCGATGAAACTCTAATTTTACTTTCAGTGAGTTTTCTTTTGTGTTGCTATTGGAAGGAATGAATAAATTCTGGCATTAAAGTTTGCTGTCAATCATCTAAATGTACTTTTTAAATGATCGTTTAAGAAACATCACTGCATCGTCCAAAGTTTAAGCTTCCACACTCAAGACAAAACCGGACAATGAATGGTTACTATAGAATTTGACGTGGCAATAAATGAACTTTTTCTTTTTCAAAAAATATATAAAATTCTGGCTAACAAATCTATAAGTATTCATGTAGTGATGAGCACCAGAGAATCTTGCTTTACAGACAAAACGAGTAAAGCGCCACAGTGGCACATTAGAAATGGACATTTCCAAAGGTCGATGTGATTGATTTTAAACTTGGGCAGCAATCTTTTTTTCCACAAACTGAATGGTCTCATCCAAAGCTAAATGGTTTTACACAGCAGACAAGGAAAAGGGAAGGAGGGGAGGAAAAACAGGTCAGTTGTTGACATGGACGAATGGGGATGCAACACAGCAGCATATCACCGTAGTGACCCAGATAGGACCCGGGACAAAGCCAAAACATGCGTGTGAATATTATATTATACAAGTGACTGGATCTGCATTAGCTGTTCAAGTGAAGCCACAGAAGATGAAACGTAAAGTGCATATTTCATGTGTGTGTGTGCATGGGCATGCTCAGGGATGTGTGCAATGTGTGTGTGTGTAAGTGTGCGTTGTTGTACGCTCACTTGGAAACTTCTGCCTTTTACTATATGTGTGTTTATTACAAATGAACTCTTAACAATGAGAGATTGAGAACGTGAAAGTGTGACATTCTCAATGATTTCTTAAGTGTGCAGGATATTTGAAAAAAATTAAAAACGACCTCTACACTGTGAATCATTGCCCTGATGTTTCGGCCACATGGTGGTGCTGGTGGACTTCTGACCGTAGTCTGTCAACAGTTTATCTGTCGCACACTCTGCCTCCTTTCGATCCCCCACCATCTCATTCTCACTACCGCCCTCTTTGACTTATCACATCCTTTGCTCACTCACTCCCGCTCCTCAACATAATGTGAGATGAGGTGAAGTGTTATGGCAAATTAAGTAAAATTAAGACAAGAGAACAGCTCTACTCACCTATGTCGTGGGTGATTTTTATTGCACAGCTACTGACGGAGCCCCTGCCTGTGCTGTGTAGATGACAGACTGTAGACCATGAAAGGAGTGGGAGTGTTGCATCCAGTGGAGGTGGAGGTGCCTGCACAACACATTATCATTCACCCTCTATGGTTTGTTTTGTTCTCTTTCCCTTTTCACACTTTGTCTGCTATTTTTTCCTCTCCTCTCCCCTTTTCTTTTCTTTTTTTTTTTATATCCTTTCTTTGGCTGCGTGCCCCCTCCCCTCCCCTTCCTCCTTCTCTGCCTTTGTCCTTCCAGTTCCCTGTCTCTCTCCAGTCTTCTGTGTTGGTCTTGTCATTTGCAGAAATCTTGAAGACTTTTCCATCTCTCCCTCTCCCACAATTCTGCTGTTATCTGTCCCACCACCTTTTTACCAACATCTACCTTTTCCTCATTCTGCCAACCTCTCTCCGTGGCACCTGTCTAATTCTCCTTGTACCCACTCTGTGGTGCCACTCATAGCTTGCTCCTTCACCCTCCCCTTCTTCCTTTCCTGGCTCTCTCTGCCCTGGCTGTCTGACAATTGTTGGAGCATACACTGCTAAGCAGTTATCACCAGCTCACAGAGGTGTGTGTGTGAGTGTGTGTGTGTGCATGCGCCAATGTATGTTTGGTAATAATAGAAAGAGTGAGTATACGTGAGCGTGTGTGTCACTGTGTGCATCATTCTATTTATATTGAGGTGTACAGCTCTTGTGTTCAGTAAAACAATACAAACAATGTGTCAGACAGGTTTCTATTATATTGGAGCTTTGTATGGCTCTTCCACTGTAGTGTAATGTTTTTTTGCAACAATGAGGGGTAAAATGATACTGAAATGTTGCAACTCCTCTCCTACCCCTGCCAAACGTCTCCGGTGTCTAGCTGTTCTGGATTCATATAAAAGGCACTAATTTCTTTGTCTTCAAGGATTTTTTTCTAGTTTTGGTCCCATCTGTCACTGGGAGGAGGTTGAAAGAAAGGCGGAATAAGCCCAGCTGGAATCCTTTGTCTATTGAAGGTAGATCACATTGTAGTAAGACCAGGACAATGCTTCTCTGGCCTTATGAGTACTGAGAGATGAGGGACACAGGCCAGGCCTTAGACCTCCAGAGCCAGGCATGCCAAACAATCATCCTGGAAGAAAAGGGATTTAGGAGGGTTTGATTTGCTCTCCTTGATACAGTGAAATCATAATTTTAAGCTGTAAAACATGTTGCACCCTACCGTGTCTATTCAGCTATAAACTTGACATATTTTCAACTGTATGTCTATGTATTAGTTTTTTCAAAAAACTCTTTAGTCCTCATACAATTGGCTCAGGCAAAGATTGGAATGCTTTTTCTCACTTGTATGCTATGGGAACATGGATTGATAGATGTAATATCTAACACTTACCTTAGGTTATGTCTGATAATTGAATGTAATTGTATGGTCCCACTATGCTGCAATCAGAAAACATCAGGGAAATTATGATGAAAAGGTTGCTTCGTTCGCACTGACACCCATATCAAGAAACGTCTGCAGACTCATTCTTTTCTCCCAACAGGAGGGCATGCATGGCAAAAAAACCCTGTAACTGTTACTCATATGCCAACTGGTTCCCTGCAGTGATTATGAGGATTCGACATGATAAGTTGAGCTTTTAAATCTCTGGACCTAATTTGCAATTTTCGTGAGTCAGTTGAGAGCAGTTCCAGGTTTTGGTGAGCAATCCACAGCGGGGACCTGGAGTTATTTAGATGAGTTCATTCCTTTCAGTGTATACTTTAAAAACTGTGGGACTAGCGTTACTACCAAGCAATATAAAACTCATTAAAAATTCATTTCACGGGGCAAGTTGCAGTTTCTGTAAATGTGACAATTTACCCTCCACCTTAAAAAGGGAAGAAGTCTAATGTGGTTATTTAGATGATTTTTCACTGTAAATGTAGGCGTGGATATAGTTTGGATACAATACTTAGAGTAGAACAAAATTAACTACAGTATGGTTGGATATGACAAACTCAAACTGTACATGAACAGGGTTCAGGTAAATAAGGCCAGGTAGTAGCAAGAAGAAAGCCTATTAACAGTGCTGACTTTAAATAAAAACTCTTAAAAAAACCTATCATTAGTAAATATATATAAAGATATTAGTCTAATAATAGTCGACTAGATTTATGGTTTGGCTTCATATGCCTTCTCTTGTTTATGGCGTCTGCCCATCTGTGTTTACATTAATTTCTGATAGTTTTATGATAATGTTTTGAAGTGTAGTCTTGACAGGATATTGTCTTTATGTTAATGTGTACGATTATGCTAGTGCATAAATAAAATGTGTTTTATGCATTATGTTTAGCAAGCGTGAAGTTACCTGCTATGCTGTTTCCGGTCCTCTCTAAATGTAAGCCAGCATCCAAGTGGCTTAAAAAATGTCTAGAGAGGATGGCTGTCGCTTCAAAAGCAGGAAACAGATTCCTTATCAATTATATTACTGGTATTTTTACAGCTAAAAACACGTGCACATGGCTGTGGCAGAGTGGACGCTTCCTGCTCGGGAAAAATAAAATGAGCACTAATGTCTTGGGGATAGATGGGAAAGGGAACAGCATTAGGGAGGTGTGTTGTACCCCCCCCCCCCCCCCCCCTCCCCCTATTATGCATAACTTACAAATTATCAATGTTTTTATTTTCCTTTTTGCCACATATTGGTTGGAGGGCCCAGGAGACCTATTAAGGAACCAAGGGAAGAAAAACACCAGATTTCATCTGATTCCCAGGAGGGTGGAGTCTTACAATGTTAAGAACACTTGCTGGAAAGCGTCCAAAGCAGTACAAAAGTTTTAGTGAAAGTTTTTTTCTATTGTATTGATCCACTTAGCATTTATTCTCCCTGGTGTCTAGAGCAATAGTGCAAATTAGACAGGCCTAAGGCAGCAGGTGCCAGTGTGATTTAAAGTGCAAAAGAAAAAGAAAAAAAAAAAAAGCTCAAATTATAAATGTATTGATGGAACAGTTTAAAAAAAAAACAAAACATTAACGTTTAGGCGCAGTAAGGCCTTCATCAGAATGTGAACGACTGCAAATTAGCCAAGAATAAATTAGCCACTGGTATATTAGGAAAAAAGCTATTGTCATGGTGTTGCAGCTGTGCTGAAATGAAACAATGAACCAGAGATTGATGATATTCAATTATTCCGTTCAGAAGTCTGTCATTCTAGAGAACCCTGAACCTCACTGTCTTCTCAATCTCTTCCCACACAGGTGTTCTCACTTATTGATCATGATTAGACATCTTCTCAGGACTGTGTGGACGAGCAAAGACTGTGCTTGACTGATTTAACAAGAAAACACACATTTATAATTTCTTGTAGAGACTTTTATTTATTTCTATTAGCAATTGATGCACAAAGATTTAGCTGGCTATGAGAAAAAAAACCTTTATCGGAATTCAACAAAAAAAAAATTCTGTTCCTTTCCCGCTTATGCAAACTTTGAATAGTGAATGTATTTGATGTTTTTGCTTTTGAATATTTGTCACCAGAAGATGCCTCGCATTTTTGATGTTTGACCTACAAAAGTATATACTCATCCCATTGATGGGCAACGTGGCATGGCACAAAAATAAAAGATTGGCGCATAGTTCCACCCAAATCCAACCTGAGCAGAGGTCTCACGAGCCAAAATAACAACTGTGTATGTGTGAAAATCCATATGGTTGTATGACTTATGATCCATTTACTCCATAAAATGTGGTGGTGAGCCTGCATTGGGGGATCTGAAGTAAATATTTACAATAATAAGTCTGGATGATGATCCTTATTTGCCTAAATGTGATATTGTGTAACAGTGCTTCATGGATAACCAAGTGCTTGTGTACACTACCTGTTATACCAATTTAATATTGCACCGTGAATAGTGCAAACTAAATCTTGTAGTACTTCACTATGAAATTGGTCTGGTGAACAACTTTACATTGTCTTGTGTGAATTGACATGAAAAAGAAAAAAAAAAAAAACAACGCAAAATTTGGACAAATTGGTGTACAATAGATTTACATGACATACAGTAATATTTACTCCGTAAAAAAAATGGTACCCAACGTATCAAAACTGCAGTGTAAAAGTGAATATCCAAAATGTTTTGTTACAGTGATACAGACGGTGAAACACAACACAATAGGGATGTGATGTTAGGAAATGTTTATTTTTCTGTCAGTGTCAGAGGTTGAAAGCAGATGACTGAATCCTTTGCAAGAGAGCATTTTGCCCATAGGATTAAGATTGGATGGCTGGGTTTAAACCTGTCAAAAGAGCAGACTCAAATCCCTCACTCACAAACACTTTATGGTTCTCACTTGAGGTGCTTGTGAGCAGTGGTGGAAGTAGATATTTCTCTTTCATGCCACTTACTTCAGAAGCCATTCAGCACATCAACTGGATTGTGGAGGATTTGGAGCAAAGGAGCTAAATTCAGGGAAATTAGTTATCATGTTTTTCTTTCGGATTTTTTGACAGTCCTGTTACAATTCACTCTATAAAATAATTTCCTTTGCATACTGTAGCATTTCGAATCAAAAGTAAGTCAGTAATAGTAAATATCTAAATGCGATTTATTTCAGAAAAACACTTTTTTTTTGTCTCAATGAGATCCTCTGCTCTGTTATTAAAGGATAATTGTGGTTAATTTGGTACCGAAGTGTCGCAAACAATTACATGGTACATATTTCGATTAAAAGTCATGGCTCACCTGTAATTGGGAAGGTGCTGTCGAGCTCCCTTTCGACTCTTTATAGACAGCATGCTCACCTCTCAGCTGGGCATTGGCCGGGAGCTCCAAGCCAAGGAGATGGAGGGTAGCGCACTCCATGAACACCTCCTCTGCTCAGTGCCTCCCTGAAGTATCCCTGGGCATGTCAAGTAATCATCATGAAACACACCTTTCACCTGATAGACACACCTCAACTGCCTGTCATTCTGTCGTTTCCATGGCTCGTCACACATAGTCCACACATTGACTGGTCTTTGGGAGTTATTTTAGGCTGGAGTTGTCACTGTCATGCTGTGTGTCTCAGATCTGTCCTGTCTCCTCCCAGTGATTTCTCTGCATCAGAGTTTCCATATCTCTTGGGAGTTATTCTGAATATCTGGATTTGAAAAAATGGTCTGTAATAAAGCTCGAGTCACCTCTCTGCCTCCTCATTGTCCCCGTGACTAGTGCAACATCGCTCGCAGGGAGTCCAGCCGTTAGAAATGATTGACCGGGGGACAACATTTTCCAAATTGGGACCCTCATCTTCACACACTCCAGCACCACCACCAACACCCACCCACCCTTAGCTCTAATTCCAACACAAGGCAATTTCAAATATGCTCTTGGCCATTACCCTTGTAGTGACAGCGATGGAGCCTCTAAAAATAATGTCCAAATCCAGTGTTGTAGACCCGTCCAGGGCATGTTCTGTTTTGCATAGATATACTCAATATTCTCTCTGTACCCCTAAGGGTTTGAACCCCTGATTTTGCAGAGGCATTTTGAACTGCAGCCTGGCCAGGCTGCAGTTCGCTTTACATCTTTACATTAGCAACACATGTGTGTTCTGCACATCTGACCCTAGCTGGCACTGCACCTAGATGACGGCTTAGTCCACACTCTTCAGCACCTTTGACCGCTACCAGAAGAGCACCAACCCGGCGCCACAATACTGCCTCTCTCTCTCTCTCTCCCGGGCTACGTCCCAGGAGAGAGGGTCAGGGCTGGTTAACTGGGACCTACCTCTGAGGGTGGAGTCTAGGAAATTGGCTCCTCGCTTTTCTTCCCTTCCCTTCCCCTTGCCATTTCCAAAGCTATCAACTGACTGCTGTCCATCTTTGATTTCGCCGATCCATGCAGATCCACCCCACTTTTCATATCTGCAATCCCAGTAGCATATATATCGTCCCATGCAGATCATCTATTGTTGTTCTGCTTTAGCGTTTCAAACATTTCCCCTCTGTCTGCCTCAGCTCACCTTGCATCATCTCCCCTTCATGTCTGGTTTTGACTTTTGCCTGTTTTCGAGTAAACTTGAATGTATTTTTACCGGCCTGGTCTGCGACTCATGCTTTTGGGTTCAAACCTATTTTTACTGAGACTTGTCACTTTTTTTGTTCACTCAAAGCATCATTGAGCTCACAAATATTACTTAGTCAAATATAGAAAATAATTAACTGGAGCACAAGACTATTTGTGTGTCGCAGTGCTTTTTTGGATGTGTCTTAAGTGTGATGGTGAGCAACCAAGGGGGAAATTGGAGAGGGCAAACAACAAAAACAGGAAATCATTTTCTGAGAAGTTATTTGAGTGGAATTACAATGTCTTGTTATTTTGCAAAATTATACTGTGTTTGCATAAAGAGCACAACACTTGGGAATTGTGTATCATGCAAATATTACACTGTATACTCCGTCCACAAATTGCACATTATAATTTGGAATATCTTCAGCGCAATGAATACTGATTTATCAGTGATAGTAAACTTTTATATCTTACGGCTTGCTACAACCTGCCTGATTTGCCATAAAGAAATGAGACCACACAGGTCACAATTACTAATAACTGAATATGTTTTAGTAACTCATACAGAATAACAAAACCTCACAGAATGCATTAAATGATGTGCTAGTCTGAAACACCAGTTGTTAACGGATTAGTGTAGGGTGTGCGAGGTTTAAAACAAACAAGGTATCACAAATCTAGCATCTTACGTGGGCTTGGACCTCAAGCCTGAATATTAAATACACACACCGACTGTCCTCTAACTCCACCCATGACCCCATTTTGATGCCTCATACAGTGACATCAACACATGCAAAATATCAAATGTGTTTTGGCAATTTAGGGAACTCCTTAACTATAAGGTTCAGGCTTAAGGATTCATTGGTTTTTTGTATGTCTGAATCTTCAAACTGCAAAATGCACGGTTCAATTAGTCTATAAAATACATGAATAGCAATGTCTTACCATGCTCTAAGTCGGTGAGATGACTTATTGGACTTTATTTAACTTATTTGTTAAACTTTTGAGATCATTATAGCATTGTGGTAAGATCATCACCTTAAAAGTTGTTAATCAGGAACCCTAGGATTTAGGGCTGCAAAGCATCTCAATCTGTCAGTCTGTGCAAAGCTGTCAACAGTTTAATTAGAGCTTGTCAGATAATAAAACATTTTATGTTGTCAGACGTGCCAGAATGTTTTCCGACAGGAACGAGCTATACCAGAAAAAAAACTCAACATGAATAACATTAAAATGTCCTCATTACCCTTACCTACTCAACAAACAAATACATGAATGGTTGAATATCCGGGTCGAGCCCTATAATCATGATGAATTTACTTTGAATGTCAAAAAAGTGTTGACCCTACACGTCAATGTATACAGGTATTCCTTTATTTGATACACTCTGTAGTGGCTAAACAATCTAGATCTTCAAATGATCTTGAATAATAAACAATACTGACCCTGATTTGACTGATTCCTGCTTAATCTTGGCATTGCATAGATTTGGTTACCATCGATGTCTCTCTTTTTCCGCCTTACAGCTGGTTCAAGTGTCTTCACTGGTGCTGCTGCTTCCTCATCCTGCAGCTCACCAAGCAAGTCATCAAGACGTTCGATCTCATTATTGAAATCTTCTCGGTCAACCAGATTATCTAGACTCATAAACGGATCTTGGAGCTCTGAATTACTCATGGTGATGGTCAGAAACACAAACAGACAGAAGGACCCACAACAGAGAGATGGACAGATAAGACAAACAGAGAGATAAGCACAGGGAGAGAGAAAGAGAGAAAGAGAGAAAGAGAGAAAGACAAGAGAGAGAGAAAGAGAAAGAGAGAGAGAGCAACAGAGATACGGATAAGTACACTACAGCAAGGATGGGTTGACGGACGTGGCTCTTAAAAGTGCCTTTGGGTTAATGTTTTAACTGCTAATACAAATGTTTTACTGACAACTTTGAAGAACCTGTTGAAAGAAGAAAACAACGATTCAGAATTGAACACCCTACATTTTACACTAGTGTTATCTTTTTTGTTTTTAAATGTACAACATGAAATGGCTACTAAAAGATTGTTGTGAGCTAATGTAACATAGGTAACTGGGAATACATCACTATTGGAAATCATACAACCACCTATGATTGTACCCTGTGTGATTATATTTGAAGTGCACCTGTCATGAACATGAAGGAATATTTCTGAATGTTTATGACAGTTGTCATTAAGTCTCATTAGGTCAATCAACTCCAACCCAATTAAATTGTACATAATTTACCAAATGACACTTAATGATAAGAGTCATTAACATTCATAAACATTCATTCATGTTCATGACAGGTGTCAGTCTTATGCAACCCTTCAAATGAGGTTGAACTTGAAAAGACAAAGCTGTCTGTGCTAGCTATTAGCCAATTGCAGCTAGCTAGCGTACTGCACATTTTGTGCTGTAAGTTGTATTTTAAAGTCTTAAAATTATTCACAGATGCACAAAATTCCTACCCTGAACTTCTGAAGGTGACAACAATAACTTCCTGGCCTGACTTAATAGCATTTGTGGTGTAGATTTAAGGATTTTCTTCTCTGTTACCTATCTAATTCATTCACCTTTCTACTTACCAAGTAGAAAATTGCAATACATACACATACAATGATACAAAATACATTTCCTGAACACTAAACCAATTGCTTGATTAAGTGATGCAAGGTTACATGTGGTTGGTTGAATAATCAAATACGATTGTAGTACATTTTATAGCTATATTAATCAGCGTCAGCCAGTCTCCGAAAAAACACATTACCCAGCATGCATCACATATTCTGTCATGGCGATTATGGACAGAGAAAAAGTAGTCTATAAGACTATTATTTGCCTAAGACAACGTTTAAAGCACAACAAGGACAATATACGTAGAGCGTAATGTATTGCAGCCAGTTCCAATGTCGCTATATTGCAGTCTCTCACCATATGCTTCAGCAGAGAACAGGCTGCGGTCGTTGAATTTCAACGCAGCACAGAGCATTTGACCACGATCTCAAGTCTTCTATTACCAACGATGAGGGAGTTCTACAGAAGTCTATAGGACTACCCTTCAAGTTGAAAATTGACACTAAAGGGTGCCCTGTGCGTTGGAAAGTGACACCAAGGGGTCCTGGCCAAACGTCAATCTGTGACGAGTTGGGAGTGAGAACGTGTTGACCTTTTTAATAACAAAACTTTTGCTGCTGTAGAATACTTTGTTTCAAGTAATATTCATTTAGCTGATGAGATAAGAAACTCGCAAGCACAATTATCCTCAGGTAACTCAGCTCCGGCTAAAATGTTTCTGGTGTCTATCTGAATCTTAAATGCTTCATCATCATGCATTTACTATACAGGCCAATTTATACTTTTAAATGCCAGCTGACTGCTTCAATAACATGTTGTGATATAAATGCACATACTGCAAGCCATTTAATTGAAGAGAACTATTAAAGATCTTAAATGCATTGGGATAGAAAAAGTAATGGCTGCCCGTAGGGGAGATGGGAGACTTTGACAGGAAAGTACTCTGTAGATACAGACTCAATTCTCTGTCACCAGGAGGCCTCAATGAAGAATTACATTTACTTCTTTCTTATTGACCTGAACGTATTTTGTGATCAAATCTTACCAACCTCATGATGAAAAACTTGTATTTTTCCAATAAAAATGGGCACATTGATCTATGGAGTCTTTGCCCAGTATTGACATGAAGTTCATCTAATACCATTAATGATGGCTCAGTAAGCCATGACAGTGAGCCAGCATGCACAAACCAGTGCCTTGGACCTAGCAAACCTGAATGGAATCTATCCATCACTAATTACACATTTTCTTCTCTTGCTATGACATGTCAACATGTCTGCTGTGAAAAGGACACATTGGCACATAGTTTCTATGACAGTATTCATTATGAATGTTCACCTGATCCTACCTTCCAGTTTAATCCAGATTAAATTTTGGAAATCATTTAGCCTGCACAACGAGGGAAGCTGTAGCCAAATGTTTGTACTTGTTACTCTTCTGCATTGCAAATGAACGAATAACCAGCACGCAAGAGATTAAAGCGTAAATTATTTTGCAGTTAAACCTGCATGTTTGCTTTGGACATGAAACTGAAAAAAGTACTTTACAGCCTTATTTAGAAATTAGATATTATTCCAGACATTATTATAGATGTATTAGATATTTTTTTTATGGGGTGTCAGGTAATTCAAACTTCTCAGCAAAGGTGATCTCATCTGAAGTTGCCACGTATGTTATTATTAGCTCATTAGATTAGATATAATTTTTTAAAACATTTTTCCAGATTCTTGCCTCATCTTTAAAGTTTTAAATGGGTTTACACCTCCCACACTGAATCAGTTAATAATGAAAGATAGCAGCGGCAACTACCAGACGGGACTGTGTTGTACAATACAAGTTTGTGCAAACAGTCTTCTCAGTCAGAGCCACCCACTACTGCAGCAGTCTTCCTATTGAGAGAGCACAACTAAGTTAGGATTTGTTGGCTCAAAAACACAGGAACCGTACTCTGTTGTGGTTTCAGCCTCGTGCTACCACTCCAGCTTATTAAACAGCCAACTGTGCACGTCATTATGCATATGGGTACAAACATATGCAACATATCAGTGTTAGCTGACAAACTGCTCAGTTACAGTTCAATACCACCACTAATAATAATATACATGTCATTGTGACAACCCATCCTTCCAATTAGTTTGAGAGGAATGCAGATTGTGTATTCAAAGAATGTCAGTTTGTTGACTTTGCGTCTTGCCCCTCTAAATTACTGCACACAACCATGGTTGTTATATTCATGGCAATTGCTTAAATGGTGGTAACAATGATGATGAAATGCTGGGAAACTTTGATAAAAGACTGGTGTAGAAGACCAGGAACAGGACAGTGCTTCAGGCTGAGCAGAGAGTTGGCAGATGAGTCCCAGAAAAAGGAGACGTCAACTTGTTGATGCACACACACTCACACACATAGCCACACACACTCACACAAGCGCGCATACAGATACACGTTAACCTCGATGTGACCATTCAACACTAGGCTAAGGGGGAAACTGCAGCTTTAGGGACAGCCAAGGTTGTGCAACATTTTCAGTTATTTCAGCAATTCTGCTACTGACATAGATCATGCTCCCTTGGCAATAAGAATACAAGGGGCTTTTACTGTAATTCGGTTAATTGGCTATACCGGACTCACCTCCTTGTGAACTTGGTCCAGATCGATTCTAGCCATTGTTATGATCATGTTCAGATGGGTATTGTCATAACAAAGAGGTCAGATGTATAAAATGTGGCTTTCGATTTATTATAAATTGTTGCTCTGGATTCTTGCTGTCAAATTAGCTATTGATTAGGAGGGGTAGGTTGTAGCTGGGTTTGACTATTCATGTGAAGACTTACCTGGGCAGGATCGATATGGCCCCAAGGATGGGAGCTGCACACATGCTCATACTGTATGTGTCGATGGAGGCATGCACACACAAGCAGGCACACAGAGAAAAACAGGAGAACCGCACCGGATCATATTTAGACATATAATGAGTAACGAGTTGCCTCATTTTCATGAAGTAAATGAATTGTTTTCTGTTTTTGATTTTATGATCGTACACATTTCTGAGTTATAAAAAAAAGTAGAGTCAGTAAAAAGAAAAATGTAAAACAAATTTGGTTTGCATTTGATATAGTAAGTAGTTTATTGCATCATTTTGTTTTCTAATTCAACAGCATGCAATCTTGTTCTCAGTAGAAAGAAAACATGTCAAAACAGCAGCAGGAAGCTTGCAAGTAAGGTTGCAATTAACAACATGAGGAGCACCATGACATTTTTTTGAGACAGAAATGCGGCAAATAGCTAAAACCCGGCTGCTATTCTATTTGTCATAGACAAAAATAACAAACCTGACAAGTTAATGAAACAAAAACACAATAGAAACACAAACAATAGCCCGGTGGAAAAATGCGTGCTCGTTTCTCTGGTGCCGGTGGAATGGTAATGGACAGACAATGATGGCAATGGAAGCAATCTCCTCATCGTAAATAAATGTACATCTGCTGGATTGTTTCCCCCAAAGAAATCAAGAGGAAAAACCTCATCAATTAGCAGGCACACACAGAGGCACGGTGTGATGCGAATGACAATAATCAAGGCCTCGTCTTCCTGAAACAGCCGACGCGAAACATCCAGCTAGTAAAGCAATCCAAAAAACGAGGGCCCACCAACCATGCGTTCCCCCTCACAAAGAAAGGAATGCTTACTAATAATTGTGAGAATATATTTTGGCTTTGTTCTCCCTTGTGGATGAGGTGTGTGTGTATGTGTGTGTGTGCGTGCGCGTGTGTTCATTTGTGAGTATGAGTGCAACATGTTTGTTCCTAGGCTTGATTGTATTAATATTAGGATTCAAAAAACATTGTTTGATGCTCATACCGGAGCAATCAGTGAAATACAACACTTGAGTTCGGTGGGGGGCCTGTGGGTCGATGTATGGAAATACGGAACTTTCTCTATCTGTGTATGTGTATCCAAATGATAAAATAGGCACAGAGCAGCAGGTGAGTCTACTCCCACCTGAGGACCCTGCGGTAAGGTTCCAGATTTGGCTAAGGAAGAGCAGAAGGCCTTATCAAAAGCCCCTGGCACAACAAAAACCTCAGCTGCACAAAGGACTCCTCAGAGAGAAGACGGTGCTCTCATTTAAAGAGAAGACGGCTGCATCTGTTTTCCCTGTTTGTTCTAATTCCACACAAGATGGGGCTCTAACTGTATTTTTTTTCCTGTGCGAGAAATTGGATGGAAATAGAAAACATACAGAGCTTCCCTAATGCCACATTAGTCTTTCTAGCTTTGTCATGTGACAAACACATTATACAGTGTGCACTCCGACAGATGAATTGCAACAAAGATCTCATGCAAATGAATATGTATAAAGACTGCATTTATGCTAATCTGTAGCATTACTTAAAGGCGATGGATCTGACATGAGTGGTAAGTTCTTTGTGGCAACAAAATCCTCGTTTTCGCATGTATCAAAATGTTTTGCCTCATGCTCAGATGCTTTAAAAAAAGTATTTTGCTAATGTCATGCAAAGCTCAATTCAGTCAAATTCACTTTTTTTTCAAAAATAGCTTTGAGAAAACAAAATAAAAAAAGGGAAAATGCAAAACCTCAACATCAAAAGTTCAGAACATGTTTTGTTGAATCCACTCCCTATTATTGCACCACAAGCTCGGAAATATTTAATCCGATGCAAACTGTAGGTTCGTGAAATGTATTTTCATGCAGCAAGTATTGTGAGAGTGCATTGCATTCTGTACTGCCGCTCTGTTAATCCTTGCCCTATTATTCACCTTATGCTGAAAGTGGAGGCTACAGCATCTTGAACAGGTTAGAACAGGAAGAAAAAAAAATTAAAACGAAGGCAATGTCATCGAAGGCCATGGTTTCCAACCTTTAAGTGATTTGAATTTTGACATGGAGCTATGATAATGATTTTGTGATTAGTTGAGGAACAAAAGAGCTCCTCCACATGCAGCGTTGCCCTTGTGTGCTGGTGGTAAAATGCACACAGCACAGCAACAATTATCCAGATGATGATAAAATCGACTGAATTTCGTTCTTGTCAGAAAGTAGTTATACATTTTCATCTCAAACTTCACACTTTCGAACAAATAGTCATCCTCTCCTTTGAAGTGCTGCATATTTTGTCCTTTCCCTCCCTGGAACATACACTGAGTATCTTCTTGGCAACTCTTGACGCACAACACGCACACCCAAGGTCAGTTTGGTCTCCCTGGCAACAGTGCAATACATTTGGCGCATTGTCAGGCTATTTAATCAAGACTGGCTCTCTGTGTGTCAGATGAACATGAACATTCCTTTTATCTCTAAAAAAAAAACTGCTGAGTGAGGCGGACACCCCTCCCGAAAAGTGCAAGGGACGGAGAAGGGGACGAGATGTGTTTTCGAGAGCAGGACAGGGAGACAGTGAGAGTGGGAATCTTACAGAGCGTCACCGGTGTGGCTGTTAGAAGTCCTTGATGATGCCTTTGTATTGATCAGACTGTACCATGGTCACCCACAGTAAATCTATTCACAGATGACCGCTGCAGCTCGAAGGCTTTAGGAAATAGGGCAGCAAGAAGAATAAACAGAAACATTCCACCGACTGATTTTCAATCCACTTAACCTCGCCACTCCTCATTCGAACAATAAGAGTGCAGGAGAAAGGGACAGGCATAGAACGGATGGGGAGGGGGGGGGGGGGGGGGGGGGGTAATTTTGCATCTCATCTGTTGACAGTCAAGCATGTTGTTATCATTGTTTGCTGCCCTCTAGTTTATCTCCTTTGAGAAGATAGTGGCCCGCTCCTCGTGACTATAGGGCCAGACAACCAATTATCTATGTGCCCTCTATCAGATGTGATTTATATCACTAGGCTGTCCCTACTCCGCTGTCCCCTCTCCGCCTGTGATCAATCATTTGCTGCACAAACACAAAACAGGCCTTTAACAAAACATACAGTTAATGCTCTGAATTGCCTGCAAAGGAGACTGAAGATATTAATCGGCTCAGATCTTTACGGAAATAAGGCACCACTGACATTGAGAGGGGAGCACGAGGTGGAAGCAAAGTGGGGTTGATACTCTAAATGTGGCCTGCTGTGTCAAAAAGCTACATTCAAATTTCACTTCAGCAAAATTAATACACTGTTGAAGACCCCATCATGTTAATCTGTTCATATTTATACCGAACCCCATAAAGTTATAATCTTTAAGATTTTAGACCTTGGTGACACCTTACTGGTGGTAACAGCCAGCACCTTTTACTGCTGATCCCGGAGTCCAGTTGGAAATGACAGGTCAAGATCAAAATGCGTGTCTGTTTACAAGGCAGCTAAATAAACAATGGGATGGGAGGATTCATGGCATGGCGTTGTTTTAATAAAAGATAAAGTCAATAATTGCCATTTTGCCATCAGGCCCGTAGCAAAAAACGCAATCGCAGCCTTTCGCCTACAGCTCATTATTTAACAGCTCTCTGTTTTTTTTTTTTTATTACGTTAATCCCTTGAAATGAATACATGATCCGCTGGAAATAATTGCCAAAAATGCCGAAGTCTCGTTTGGTAGATACATCAGCAAAAACACTAAACTGACAAATACTCTACATTTCCTGAGGCTGCTTCACGAGAAAAGACACCCCATGGTTTACCAGCTTAATGTGAAACAGCACCAGCTGAAAGTGTTTGGTTTGCATTAGCAGTAACTTAACGCAGCTCCAAAACAGCAGAGAACTATCACTTAACAGAAAGGCTTCTATCAATTACATTGATCTGGAGACGACTGGGACAATTAGCACACGGCTGCATTCCTTCCTGTGAATCTCTTGCTGGTGTGTGTATGAAGGCAATTTCATCTTTCTTTCAGAATCTGAAAAAGCGTCAGACTTAGCAAATAACAATAAAAACTCATAATGAGAGGTAATTACTGAATGTCAATACATGCGATGGCTATTGCGGAACTAAGTGCTCAATATATATACTATTAAAAATGGGGTTTTGGAGCGCCTTGGTAGCTGAATGGTGACGCCGCATAGAATCACAACGTTCCCAGTTCAATTCCAGATGGGGTCCTTTGTTCCATGTCATACATCTCTCTCTCTCTCTCTCTCTCTCTCTCTCTCTCTTGCTCTCTCGTTCTGTCTTCCCCCTGTCGACCTTCTTCACTGTAAACTATCCAATAATGGCGAAAATGCAAAAACAAAAAAAACACAAGTACATTTTAAGATAGTAAAAACAATCTAAAACCTCCAATAACAGGCTTTTTTTTTGGAACACTTGGGGGCAGCAGAAACTAGCTTTAGACACAACCTGGACATATTGTCATGTTAGTGAGCTTGTTAGCAAATAGTTGTCTATTTACACATCCAGCAGTTATGAAGCACCATTAGCATTTGTTTGCAGTCGTGTTTCTTCCTGGTCAATCAAATATTCAAATCTCTTAACTGTGTGTCTTTGGTCTCTACCAACTCCTGAGGGAAACATTTGTCTCTTTAGCTGCTAAATGTTCACCAGCCAAGGATTACAACTTGAATAGTTATTCTTGCTTCATATGATGATCTCTGATGTTTATCCGTTCATAATATGTAAATACATGATATCTCTACCGAGTATTTAGAATTGCATAATATATGTAAATATTACATATACCTAACAAAGCTTTTCTCAGCACTCCAATTAGAAGAGTGTAGTGAACATCTCGATACAGTCCATCTGTTAACACGGAGTTACCACCAACACAGTCGAGGGCTTAAGTCCAAGGCAGTGTTGTGCTAAAATCTGTACCACTCGTGTGCCCATCTGATAAATGTGAAACACTCTCGGTCTCAGGCCTCTGGACACTTTGTGAACCCACTAGACTCCATAAAGCCTTTGCAGCGGCACAGGTATAGCAAAAAAAAACAAAAAAAACAATGGATATATAGAAAACAACTCCCCTATGTAGTTTTGTTATTGTGAGGATGTTGTGAATATTTCAGGATCATGAGCTGATCAATACCAGAAGGCTGGCTGGTTAATGATGTAGAACCTGGGAGAGGAGAGACGGGTCGACACAGGTTCTTGGACTCTCCTCTTTCATTAAAGATGTGATCAGAAAGCACATGTCTCTCACCCCAAAGGCACAATTTTAAGAAGCTTCATTCCAAAGAAACTTTTGACACTCTTAGAGAGCACACAGTAGATGCAACTGTAGGCGTGTGGAAGGAGCAGAAAGAAGCCGAGTTGAGTTTGGTTGGTAAAGCAAAGGTTTACTCCTCTAGTATCCAATGAGACAGTTTAGCACCAAAGTGTTTGCCGCATATTAAAGATTACTGTGTGTACTTGTTTAAAGACCAAGAAAATGGCTTAGTATTGTTGATACATTGTCTGATTTGATCCTGTTACAATGCAAAAACACACACACACACGCACACACACACACACACACACTGAGTGCACTCAACCACAAGGCAAAACACAGTGTAAGTATGCTGCGTAAGACCTTCACAAGTTTTATGTTTGAAAAGCAACTTTTTAGATTTTCTCCACCACGCTCTTCCAGAGATCTCTTTTCTGCCTTCACGCTGCCTTTCTCCTTTTGCTTCAGCCTCACACTTTTGCCGCTGAACATGCCAGCCAAGAGGATTGACAGCACCATACTCTCTATTAAAACAAAGTTTGTGCTGATGAAAAACAGTCACGCTCACCCGCCCCCACACCAATACGATGGTCAGACTCTGAGTTCTTCTCTGTTTGAAGTGACAGAGGAAATCTGGATAATTGTATGATTGATTCTCTTGTGTTCTTCCTCCACTTCACTGAGCAGGCTTTATTTAGGAACTGGAGAGGGAGAGAATTCTTGAGATACAAGATGCTCGAGCCTGCAGAGACTCACATGTGAGCTGCATGCACACTTAAATGCACCCACACACACACACATAAACCCACCAACTATTTTTGGAGTGTAGTTGCGCATTGTTGAGTGTGTGTGTGTATCAATGAGTCAACTGACTCTTTCTTTGCCCTTTGTCTCTCTGCCACTTCCACCTCAGAAAGCCAAGGAAGATCACATTAAGTGGGGCTGCTGTTGCGTAGCTGCATTTGGCTGAGTGCTGAGGGAGATATGGGGCAAGGCATTACTCTAAGTCAGTCCCTACAGGCTTCAGCCGATCCAGAAACAACAAGGCCAGTGTAATTCACAGAGCCAGACATCCTCACTTCAGTGATTCAGGGCCTGTTATAAGCTCATGTTCTCTTTTGAGAGGGGACATTGTCACATATTGAACAATGTGTGTGAGTGTGTATCCATGTGTGCACGTTACTTTCTGTGTGAGGACAGGGTGATTACAGATTTGATATAAAACCCTTACATTTATATGTGCATTGGAAAAATTCCCTGTTTGCCATTCTTCATTCAACCAATTCAAATGATGGACAAGAAACGATGGGCATATGTAACTGGCTATAAATGCCATGTGCTTCCTCCAACTATAGCACGTTAGCAAATGTCTTTTCTGATATTAAATCAGCCACTTCAACACAAGTGATTGTTCCTATCCTTAATGAATGTACATATGTTCAAATTGATTGGTTGCTGGGTGTCATGGTCATTATCAAATATGAGCCATAGGACAAACGGGAAAGAGAGACAGAGAAGGAGGAGGGGAACAAAAACTCAAGAGAGTTGGCATGTGGCAGAGTAGTGAAAAACTACTTTTGTAAAGATCTTGGTGGGCAATGGATAATAACCCTCCTCCCTTAAGTAATTCAGTTTAGTTTCTACCTGTGTTCACATATTAAGCTATATAAACAAAACAAAGGTAGAACTGTCAGTTTGTAGCTGGTATAGCCGCAGGGCGAATTTACAAGTCACAAAAGAGGAGGTAAATATGTTTCAAAGTTACAAGTAGATATGGATTGAAGAGATTAAAATAATTACATTTGTGCGAGAGAAACTAATTTTGAGCTCCAAATGTGGAGGCGCTAGGTGCAACCGAACCTGTGAACTGAAGGTCATTGATTCATGTTCACAGTCTGGTAAAATGTTAGAGCATAACGTCAACGCAGGGCACCTTCACTCCCACCTGCTCCAGTAGGGCAACTCAGTGGCCAACAGCAGACCAGTGCACATTTGGTTGGTCTGCCCCGTGTCTAACTGTGTAAATGTGAAGATGGATATTGCTGCAAACAGAAAATAGTTTTTCTCCAAAGTGATTCCATAGTGAATTAGAAAAACAATCTGAAGATGTTTTCCATATGTGCCACATGGTTTGCACAATCATTGAACAGGATGTGAAAATCAATTTAGCATTTTCCTCTGTGATTACTTCAGTGACACTAAAATAATTAAATTGGTATTGTAAACAGATTAAAATGAACATACTCTGTATGGCCATAAATAAAGAGTTATTTCAGGGACTTGACATTGATGTATATTGGTTCACGCATACACACACACATGAACAGGATTACGTTAATATTAGAATCAGTGCACTATTCCTGTCAGCTTTGGCTTCCTTTATATCTCAGGCACAAGGAGTTGAAAGCTGCTTTTAAGTATTTCATCTGATATGCAAATATTTATAAGTTCATATCTTAAATGTCTGAAATGCTTTATTGTTAAATGCATCAGAGGGAAAAAGTGTTTTCTATGAATAACTGACTTATTTAGTCTGGCTCAGTTACGATGAAAGAAAACAAACAAAAAAGACATCTGTTTTTTTCACATATTCCATTTAAAACAGGCTTCTTGACTGGAGTTGAGGGCTTTGGTTGGGAGCCAATAACGTTCTGATTGTGAAAAGGTTGACTGAGCGCAAACTAATTAGCCCACTATACACTATTGATATACTTTATTCATGGCCCAAGGGTGAATGACCCTTAATTATCTCGGTTAAAGGTACCTCGACTGTAATGGTCTGACTGGAGATTAAAGATAAAACCAGAGAACAGCAACCAGAAACATCCCCAGCTTGTTGTAACCAATGTCTCGCTGTAAAGTCTCCATTTTTTACTTTGTGCATTCCTGGGTTTGCTTGCACATGCAGCAGGTCTGGAGGACGGTTGGCAGCGAAGATGGATATGAATGTGAGCAGTCAGAATAGCAGTTGGCTGTTATCTGATTGGGTTCAAATAATCTGGTTTTAGGATGACCTCACTGGCAGTTTATTCATGCTTTACACAGACACAGATCCGATGCAGACACAGATCTGATGGAGTATGCATGCTCACTATGATATAACCGCAGCCGAAACCTCTGGACACGTTGCTTTCTGTATGGGAGTCATTTTGTCTACAACCTGATATTCACTCTGCCCTGGACTAAACTTTGACACGTACATTTCTCTATGCTTATAGGGCAATTTGTAAGATTTGTGCGTTAACTTTATTACACTGTTACTAAATTAGGCAGTGGTTGGAAACTCTTAAAGGGAAAGTAAATAAAATCTGTTCCAGCAGTAGCTCAATTCTGATCTTGGTTTTAGTTAAAGTAACGAAATGTGTCTTAAAAGTTCCAGAATATGGACACAGTTGCTACGCTGTAAGGTAAATGGTGGTCCCAAGTGTGCCCCGTTAGGGTCATGGTGATATTGTGCATTTCAACAACAAAGGTAGTCAATCAGTCAGTAAGGCACGTTTATTCTCCTTGGACACTCCATCTCCAGAGTCCGGCAAAAACAACCGAGGTACCAGCACTGCCACCAAACGGCATTACATTGAGTCACAAGGTAAGACAAATTTAAATATGCATTCTAAAAGGTAGGACATTCAATCATCATAGAGGGAGAAAGAAGGGCCACTCAGTCAAAAAATGTTACGCAGAAGGAAATTATAGAAGTTATGTGCCTAAATGTTTTTGCATTTACTTTAGTTGGCTGCTGCTCTGTGGACAAGCTGATGATTTTTTTATTTTACCGTACATTGCAGAGCGCAGCTCTATTTTTCCTTTATAAGAAGTACTTTAAAATCATGTAATAAGATTTCAGAACCAGCCACAAGAAGAGGGTGGACCTGAGTGGATAATGCTAATATGAGATTCTTATTGCAGGATAAGTTGCTGACGAGCTTTGTCACAGTTAGTTATGAATAGTTAAGTCATATCAAAGCTGCCTGTGTCAATAATAAACATCTCCATTTTGTCTGTAATCAGCTGCATTCACTCCCAATCAGGCGAAAACGCCAGTCAATCCATTCATTTGAATTTGGGTGGTGTTAAGGCTAGGGCGGTGGGGACCGCAGTAGATGCTCAAAAAAAGCAGTTAAAACAGTATCAACTTTTGAAAAAACGCAACCCGACGTCAGGCTGCGGTGGCTAATCACCTAACAAATTAAATGGGTCACTCAAATGAGTGTGACTCAAATGGGCCATTTAAATCGCCACACAACCCTGCGCTAATCGCCGCGCAGGCAACGCCTGATTTGGTGTGAAGCCTTCAAGAGCAGAAAATAATTGAGGCCCATCTTGTAATTTCAGATAAGCCTCTAAGTTGAAAGGTGGAACTGTATATTGTCACACATAGCAACTGAAGGTGAAACCATGTTTGCAGATGGTATCAAAGATTCACACTCTGCTATGTGTTTAGTTTGCTACATCCATATAACTCAATATACATTAGTGTTGTGAAAATGCAATATAATCTCTCTTCTTTAATAAGATGAGCCAAGATAATAATCAAATACACACGTTGCCTACGCAGCTTTAGACAGTCTTCAACAGACATTCTTATACACAATTGAATAACAACAGCCTCACCAGATGAGTCAAATGAGTCCATCTCATAATATTCACGCACAGCCCCCCAGACTGCACAATACTAAATCGCCCCTGAACAATACATAACAGAACGTGTCCGATGAACATGTATCATCTTGCAAGCCACCATGATTCCCCATAGCTTTGTTCACAACTGCACTGTGAAGGCAGAGTTTCTTAGATGCTGCATGAAGTCCACTTGGTCAGTAAAAAGCTCTTGCAGATACAATAACTGCTCAATAAGCCATATAACGTCTTCTTTTTTTATTTCTATTTCTACAAATGGAAAATACCTAGCTTTTATAGTTATTATTTTAATTTAGATTATATGATAACTCTACAGGAAAAACAGATGAGATGAAGTGTGTGTGGCACAGCACATAAGAGAAGCACGCACTGTCTTGATTTTTATGCTGAAATTGTCATGTGATCTTTGACTTGAAGCTCACTGCTGACCAATGCATATTCAAAAATTAAGGCTCTTGATTCTGAACCCTCACCCGCACAGATACACACACACACACACGCACACGCACGCACGCACGCACACACATACACACACACATGCACACACAGACACACACACACACACACACACTCTTATACTGCTGATGTTGGTTTTCCTCAGATCCAGTGTACTGAGAAGACATGGAAGGACTTCACACAGCTGCAGTAAATAAAGCAGTCTGAGCTGAATGTGGTCCACCACCATATCCCCTAACTGAATTAAAAATGCGGGAATAAAGATAGCTGGAGCTCTTGAGTGACAATTTTGGAATTAAATCACAGAAATAAAAATACCATTTGAATAGGATTTATTTATACATTTATTTTATTTGAGAGGCAATAGTATTGTATAGTAATAGGCAATAATCAAATGACTAAATTCATTATTATAAAATAATTGCCATTAATTCCTTGCAGATATGACTAAGCTTTGCAGAAAGTTCCAAGTTTATTTTCAATGGAACTTAAGTCATTGTTCTTTGTGTTTGTATTGCCTTTAGTTTTTGAAGTGGCTTTTAGCATGAGCTAACACACTCAATCTGTTACATGCATGTTTTTATTATAAGATTACAGCTCACCTTGAATACAATATTTGTTCATTCTTAGTCACCCTTCACAACAATAAAATATATAAACTGAACAGTAGACATGTTGCCAAAACCCATTTTCTGGTAGTGTTTCTGCAAAGATCTTCCACTGCAGATTCACTGGCACTGTGTGTGTGTGTGTGTGTGTGTGTGTGTGTGTGTGTGTGTGTGTGTGTGAGTGTCTGTGTGTGTGTGTGAGACAGAGATACATGCACGTGCCAACATTATAAGAGACTAAGCCTTTTAGCCTGTTTCTCCACTATTTCTGTATCTCTCATGGAAAATGCCCAAAGACTGATACTGTTATCACTATCTGAACAAATGGGTCACAAGGTTTCATGTTGTCACCCAGATTCCTGTATAACCAACTCAGACACAGCCGGAGGCCGGGGAGGATGGGTTACTTTCAGCCTCCCCTTCAAGCCCCAGGCCTCAGGTAACTCTGTATAGTTTCACCCTAAAGAGGGTGGGCACACTCCCACAGAGATGAGGGGTGGGAATGCTGCTTAGCCTCCACTATGGGTTTTTCTTGCTTCATCAAAGAGTTTCATCCAGCTCTGTTTTCCCTGTCAGGAAACGTCTGCAGCCAGGCAGCTCAATCAGGCACTGCACCACTGGTTATTCCTGAGGGTGTTATACAGTACATCAGCAGTAAGTCCAAGCAGATGTAAAGGCTGGCTTTACACTGGCTGTACACAGACGCAGTGCTACAGCCATAATTTGCCATAAACAGACTGCAATCATTTACAACAACGTTGAGGAGAATACCATTGTATTACAGTGTATTATATGAGAACGATAAATGCTGAATAAAAATCCCCTAGCATGTATGGCACGTGGAGATTTTAGATACAAGAGTGACAGTGAAGCCTATGTCTTTACATGAATTTTCCTTTATTGTAGATGTATGAATTAGCTTCAAATATTTTCATTATGATTGTGGACTGTCATGTCAAATATGTTAGTCATTTGTCAAGTTACCATGTCTTATGTCCAGTCTTGTCAGTCGCTGTCTGTCCTTGTACTTCCTGTTTTATTTTGTACTTACCTTTTGTCAACCATTCCTGATCCCTTTACTTCCTTGTGTGTTTTCCCGCTTCTCGTCAGTGTCTGCCCCGCCCCTGATTGTTTCCACCTGTGCCCACTCACCTCATGTTAAATAGTCCTGTCTCCCCTTGTCTTGTGTCAGTTCGTTTTGTTATGTCCTTGTGTCATGAACCTGTGTACCAGCCTTATCGATGTTGAACAGCAACAAAACTGAAGTTATTATACTTGGCCCCAAAAGCCTCCGAAACGTATTTTCTAATGACATAGTAACTCTGGATGGCATTAACTTGGCCTCCAGCTCCACCGTAAGGAATCTCTGCGTTATCTTTGATCAGGATATGTCTTTTAACTCCCACATAAAACTCATTTCAAGGACTGCCTTTTTTTCTGCGTAACGTTGCAAAAATAAGACACATCCTGTCTCAAAAAGATGCAGAAAAACTAGTCCATGCATTTGTTACTTCAAGGCTGGATTACTGCAACTCGTTATTATCTGGTTGTCCCAAAAAATCCCTTAAGACTCTTCACTTGATCCAAAATGCTGCGGCACGAGTATTGACAAGAACTAGGAAACAAGATCATATTACTCCTGTATCAGCTGCTCTCCTCTGGCTCCCGGTAAAATACAGAATATAATTTAAAATCCTTCTCCTGACCTACAAAGCGATTAATGGTCAGGCTCCAGTTTATCTTAAGGATCTCATAGTACCTTATAAACCAACTACAGCATTGTACTCCCAGAGTGCAGGGTTACTTGTGGTTCCTAGAGTCTCTAAAAGTACAATGGGAGCCAGAGCCTTCAGCTATCAAGCTCCTCTATGTGGAACCAGCTTCCAGTGTGTGTTCGGGAGGCAGACACCCTCTCCACATTTAAGAGCAGGCTAAAGACTTTCCTCTTTGATAAAGCTTATAGTTAGGGCTGGCTCAGGTTTGCCTTGGACCAGCCCCTAGTTATGCTGCTATAGGCTTAGACTGTTGGGGGACTCACTCCTCTCCTCCTTTCCCTATCTTTCTCACTCTCCTCCTCTCCCGCTCTATTTATATGCATTCATGTCCCTTAAATTCATGTTACTAACTCACCATCCGGGGCATCATCCCCGGAGTTTCTGTGTCTCATCTGGTAGGTTGCCACTATTAAAGGTTACGTCTGGATCATGAATCGTGGCTGCACCTGTTGCCCTGGTCCTGCCTGACACCAGGAAGCCTTTTTTGACATCCCCCTGGATCCATCTTTTTAATATACGATCACATCATGTTTTCTGTCGCATAGATTGTCTATGATGTATTTTTAACAATGTTGTTTGTTCTGTACACACGTCACCTATTGCACGTCTGTCCGTCCTGGGAGAGGGATCCTCCTCAGTTGCTCTCCCTGAGGTTTCTTCCATATTTCCCCAACTAATTGTGAGGTATCTTTTGGGGAGTTTTACTTGTGCGGTGCGAGGGTCTAAGGACAGAGGGGGTCGTATCCTGTACAGTATGTAAAGCCCACTGAGACAAATGTATAATTTGTGATATTGGGCTCTATAAATAAATTTGATTTGATTTGATATCGAGAGAATGTTTGTGAATCCTTGTAGTGAGTATTTGAGTTTGTTGTATTAGTAAAGAAGTTTGCTTTACACTCCACCTCAGTTTCTGGCGTCGTGCATTTGAGTCTTCCTACCCTGTGTCTGTGGTCGTGACATGGACAATGAGTAGATGATCACAGTAAAGATGGAGTTTATAGAAAGCATCACAGAAACGTGCTAAGAAGATAACTATTTTAAATCATGTTCAAATGTAATTAAATGTACGCACAAGATGATGATGATGATTATTTGAGGTTTTTCAATCTGGATTTAGAGTTCATCATAGCACAGAGACGGCACTGGTGAAAGTTACCAATGACCTTCTACTGGCATCAGACAAAGGACTTGTCTCTGTTCTTGTCTTGTTAGACCTCAGTGCTGCTTTTGACACTGTTGACCATGACATTCTGCTGCAGAGACTGGAACATTTCATTGGCATAGCAGGAACTGCACTGCGCTGGTTTAAATCCTATTTATCTGAGCGATCTCAATTTGTACGCGTTAACGATAAATCCTCCATGCAAACCAAAGTCAGTCATGGTGTCCCGCAAGGTTCTGTACTTGGACCTATTCTATTCACCTTATATATGCTTCCGTTAGGCAATATTATAAGGGACCACTCCATAAACTTTCATTGTTATGCGGATGATACCCAATTATATCTATCAATCAAGCCAGATGAAACCAATCAATTATCTAAACTTCAAGCATGTCTTAAAGACATAAAAAATTGGATGTCCTGCAACTTTTTGATGTTGACCACCGACAAAACAGAAGTTATTGTACTTGGCCCCAAACGCCTCCGAAACGTATTGTCTAATGACATAGTAACTCTGGATGGCATTAACTTGGCCTCCAGCACCACTGTAAGGAATGTCGGCGTTATCTTTGATCAGGATATGTCTTTTAACTCCCACATAAAGCAAATTTTAAGATCTGCCTTTTTTCATCTGCGTAACACTGAAAAAATAAGGCACATCCTGTCTCAAAAAGATGCAGAAAAACTAGTCCATGCATTTGTTACTTCAAGGCTGGATTACTGCAACTCCTTATTATCTGGTTGTCCCAAAAAATCCCTTAAAACTCTTCAGTTGATTCAAAATGCTGCGGCACGAGTATTGACAAGAACTAGGAAACAAGATCATATTACTCCTGTATTAGCTGCTTTGCACAAAGCTTTTAGTTAGGGCTGGCAGGCATTCATGTCCCTTAAATGCATGTTACTAACTCACCATCCGGGGCATCATCCCCGGAGTTTCTGTCTCCCTTATCTGGCAGGTTGCCACTATTAAAGATTACTTCTGGACCGCGAATCATGGCTGCACCTGTTGCCCTGGTCCTGCCTGACACCAGGAAGCCTTGACATCCCCCTGGATCCATCTTTTTTATATACCATATCATGTTTTCTGTCGCATAGATTGTCCATGTTGTATTTTTAACTATGCTGTTTGTTCTGTACACACGTCACCTATTGCACGTCTGTCTGTCCTGGGAGAGGGATCCCTCCTCAGTTGCTCTCCCTGAGGTTTCTTCCATATTTCCCCTACTAATTGTGGGGTTTCTTTTAGGGAGTTTTTCCTTGTGCGATGTGAGGGTCTAAGGATAGAGGGTGTCGTACCTTGTACAGGCTGTGAAGCCCACTGAGACAAATGTATAATTTGTGATATTGGGCTATATAAATAAACTTGATTTGATTTGATTTGATGACACCACCAATGCCCGAATTGTTGAATCGCTGAATAATTTTGCCAGCAATTTCACAGTACATGTGCAGTAAACAATACACGTGTAATACACAATACATTATGTCACCATTGGTCTTGAAATTATGTAAGGATAATATTAGTTATTTTTTAAGAGTTAAGAGTTTAAGAGTAAGAGTCCGTTTACTCAAGTGGAAAGATTAATTTTATACTCAAATAAAAACCGAAAAAAAAAAAATAATTCTCCATTTATTACCACTGCAAAGTTACACCAACGAGACCTTTATTCTGTGTTCACACAGTGGATGAAGTGGGGACACCGGTCATGCTACATGAACTATCTAATGAGGCTTGTGATTGGAGGAGTAAATACACAGGCAAAAAGCAATATTAAATGAACATGCACAGCTAAGGTAGCATTGTATCGTCAATGGCAAGTTGTTTACTTCAGTAGTGTTCTCATTATCATAAACCAGTATGATGATTGTTGATCAAATGAACTTCATGTATGTATCAAACTGATGTTTATATCAATAACACAAGTGTGATTTGCGATGGATTGGCTAAATATTCGTATTTAACTGTTCATTTGGATAATATGGTTCCAATACAATTCACTGTGTGGGGGTCAGAAATATGTTTCACTTCCAATTTTTAATAGTGTTGCTTCAGACTGTACATTGCTGTGACACTGGAGATCCGACTTGTTGTGGATCTGTTCTTGTTCCATTAAAACTTACATGCTACTGATGCATAAACTGTTTCATTTAGCTGAGGTAATCTTAGACCTATGCTTGCTTTTTCAGCGGGCTCATCTTCTCTCTTGTAAGTGTGAGACATGCATGTTGCTGCAATACATTTGACAACTGTTCGAGCCTCTCAAGTCTCACAAGGCCACAAATGCGTTCATACATGTGGAAGGAGTGAGTAACAGAGCCCCATTGTACATGCTGTTACCATTGCCGTGGCACTCTACATTTCAAAATGACACATGCATGCATATGTTTGATTCCTTAAGGTGGTATCTATTCCATGGTTGCGTGATCCAATAAACACACTTGTTCGTAGGTTGAACTCCGGCGAGGGATTACATTATTCTTGCTGCACCAGAGGCTCCAACTGGTTGGTCGGACTATTTGCATGTAGGATGCAGTGGCGTGACGTTCCTGCTATCTTTGCCTGCTACGTCCTCCTGGTAGGTGAAAAAAGTGTCTGGTGAGACCATGTGTCATGATGTGTGTCTGCAGTCCTCTATCAACGCAACAATAGTGAAATGGACTGCAGTTGGACATTCCTTTAATGGGAGGCAAGGAGGGGGGAAAAAATGCATTCCACTTTTTCAGCTCATCCTCAGAAGAAAAAAAACCCATGATTTTGGTCTATATACTGTAACAGAAATATGTATCCATGAACAGCCTTTGTGTTCTGACACCGGGTGCCATCCAAATTCTGCATTGTAAAGAGTTAAGTCTCCAGCGACGCATACACTTAGGATTTTGAGTCAATGTTTTGTAAAAATCTGTTGTATTTTTATTTTTAAAAATGTTTCTGTTAGAAACTGCAATATTTTAAACATCAACTGCAACACCAAACAGCAACTTTTGTGGAATTTAGCTCGAACATTAATTCACATATAACGTGGCGTGAACCCAAATCATTATGCACTGCACGTTGTGTCAATGGGAGAAATTGTGAAGACCACTTGTTAATCACGTGGAGTGGTTAATAAACAGGCAAACAACTCCGGTTGAATGACAATGTCAATTTGATTTGAATGATCTGTTCCTTATTTCTTTTTCTTAATTTTTCAAAGTCTCTTTCGTCTGTATTGCAGAGTGCAGATGACGCAGCACCATTTACTGTGGTTGAAGATGCTCTCCATACTCTGCTATTGACATGTTGACCGGGGTTTGTTGGATTGCATTTCTCAGTTGACAGTGTCAATGCCCTCTAAAGTCATCAGTTGAGTGATTGATTTATTCACAATGACAGACAGTCAACAACCTTTTCCCTGTATATTATTAGCAACGAGGAGAAACAACTTCACCTATGCTAACCGTAAGTGCACCATCATCTTTCTTGCACGTTACAGATGGCAACATGTTTAGAGCTCAGTGCTCATCCCCTGGCAGCATAGAGGGTCATTGATGCAATAATAATGATGACAATATGGGGACCAACAGAAGAGGGCAAGCCGACAACAGTTACAAATCACTGAAGCCACACGAGGCAAACCCCAAACAGAATTTCCGAATTCCACAAAAAAAAAAAAATAGACGTATCAAATCCCTTTTGAAATATAGCACCGAGAACAAAAATCCATTTGACTTCTGCCTGAAGCTGAATCTGGTTTTCTCCCTTTGCGGGTGGTTTTATGAACTGTATGGCCTAGAATTTTCTTTCGGTGACCCAATGTCCATACAGTTTGCAATGTGAGAAAGCGTCATATTGATGCTCTTACTGTATGATCACTGTGTTTTACCTACATGCAGTATAGTTTGTTTCAAGGGTACTGATTAGCATAAACAACCGCTTGGGACGGCGATTGATTTAAGATGTACCATCGTTCCACTTTGGGGATTTACTACTTGAGTTTGGGACAAAGAGCATTGTGCGTGAGGTGGGTGTCCACAAAAGGAAGGTCCTACAGTGCTGTTATGTCAAATTGGTGTTGTGTTTAAGAACCACAACGGGGCAAAAAACATGACAATGTTTTGAGAGGACCTTGGAGTTTACACTAGCAGAAAAAAGTTTTTTGTTTGTTTTGTGCTCACTTATATGTATCTCTCAACACTTCTTTATCTCCTCCAACCCGGCTGTCACTTCTTGGGCATTTGACGCCTGAAGAAGAGCACTGAGGTCTAAATATATTGCCATTATATCTGCATTTATTACCCCAGTGTCTTTGATATTGATCTTTTTGAAATGTGTGAGCCTTTGTTCATGCACAATAGGCACGTTAAATGCTCAGTTTTCTATTGTCTTTATGTTTGTCGATTAATGCCTGTTTGAAAACCCTTTTCCCCACTGTATTTGACATGAATACATATTTACACTATCAATATATTATCAACACCTCTATGAGAATGTATCAAGAAATGTCGAACATCACAAGTGCCACAAAGGCAGTTTGTGGGGCTATTGGATTGCATTATATTTATATTGTGGAGGGTCATGTTTTTGTGCCTACCCCCTGTGTTTTTCTCATGATGGGTGAATGAAGCATATTCACTACTGTTTCCGTGACCTTTTTCACACAGTGTTAGAAAACCAGGCTCACCATATGTGTGCAGTTTTAAGGATGAAACAGTTTTGGGTGCTTTTGGGTTCACAGACAGATAAAGACATTTTGCTCTAAACTTGCATGGCTGAGGGGGTAAATGGGCAAAAAGAGAGAGAAAAGTTGTTATGGTTCAGTGAAAAGGACTTAATAGAAGGAAGAGTAAGCTGAGTCAATTTCTTTGCCACCTTGCATTGGCTTAATGAGGGACTTCAAGAGCATCCATGAGAACTGGCATTAGGCTCGGATAAAGTGGATAAATGGCATCTCTGCTCTTTGATCTGCTTTTCCTCCATAATATTATGGACAACTGGCACACTGTAAATGTAGGTTCAGGTCTTCTCTTAGTACCAGATGATTAATTCTCTTACAAGTTAAATCTGCTCACAACAGTATTAACATCCTTCTAACTAATAATTATATTATTTTAATGATGATTAATGACGGTTATTTTTCAAATATCTTTTCCAGACAAGTCAACATAAATACATGAAGTACAATGCCAGAATACAGGAATTAGGAACATAATAACATATATTATGCATATTAGTATTTGTTAATATGAATCTAATTATGTCATTACAAAACCATTGTTTCCTGATTTTGAACTGGATTTGTGTTTGTGCAATGACGCAATCACACTCTGGGAAAAATACTTTGTTGCCATCATGATGTATGTAAATATTTAGAAAGGATGATTTAATGAGATTATTTTGTGGCTAAGCACCACATACAGTATATGGACGAACAGATATCGAGAGTAAAACATTTCTATGTGTGTTTGCCAGCAGGGTACAATGATCGGTTCATGGCCTAAGCTCAAGTATTCTGCATTCCCTAGCCAGAGGACAGGATTTCTAATGAATAACACATTATACACACACACTATAACTGGAGGAAGTCCACAACACTGTGATCCAACAGGAAGCACAACATTGACTTGCTGCGCAGTTCGAATCAAAAGAAACAGCGGAAAAGCTTCAGGGCAGTTTCGATCAAAGCAAAGACTTACAGTATCTATAGTCTAAATCTGCACTAAATCTCTTCACCAGTTTAGCCAGTTCGGCTGATAATCACTGACACTTTACCAGTGCATGCAATTTCATGTTGCACATATTTGTGTCATCATAAATGTGAGGTGTTATACAAAAAGAAATTCAGATGTTGCAATACAGTAACCAATATAGACAGGCAGCATTATTCACCTGCCATCTAATCGAAATGTATCTCTACTGAGGGGCTGAGTGTCAGTGTACTGGTGTTATCAAGGGGTGTCCCATTTCCCATTACAGATGTTTCACTGAATTAGGCAAATGCCACCTCCTCTTAATGATTCGTGTGTGTGTGGGTTCATTTGGGCAATGTAATCACCGTAATTGTCATAAATTAATGTATATTCAAATGTACTGTGAGTGAACTAAATATGTAGCTATGTAAATTGAAAGGATGAAACACCCAGCCTTTCTTCTTGTGACAGGTGATGTGTGTTTGTAATTATCACGGGGAAATAACAGGGAATACAATAAAAAACATGTTTTTGTAGTCAGCATTCTTTGACATATGCAGTATTTAATATTCCGCAGCTATACTAACTTGCACCAGAAACACGCAACTAATCACAGCAATCATCTGATGCTATGATATATTTCTTGCAGAAAATCTGGATCGTAAGACAGGCAAGCTAAAGAATCTTTAAAAGAGCCTACCACACAGTATACACAGCTTTCAGGCACCTTCACTTGCAGCGGTTTTTCTGTCTCTTTATTGTTGAGTGAAGTGCTGCCAAGTGAACTGTTGCACACGGATTTTTCTCTGATAGAGATCTCTCTCTGAAAAGAATATAGGAATAAGGCAACAGAAGGAGTGAGGGTCCCATGGGAACTGTAGAAGAAATATGGACAAATGAACATGTTACCCAGCATGGTCTTGGCCGTCTGCTGTGCCTCAACTCACACAAAGACAATGTGTTCCATTGAGTTTTACCACATCTTAAAGCCTAGCACTTTCCGCAACAGTTTAAATGGCACTGAGGGAAGTACAACATGGTTATACATTTGACATTAAAAAAAGAAAACTTTTATTTTTGGCTTGTAATAAACACATTAAATACAAATGAGTCATGCTTCACTTCATGAAGTTCAGTTAAACAGTTATATGGTGAGCAGATAAAGACCGGCCGTTCACCACTTTCCATCCACCACACAAGTTGACAGTGTAATCCACTTAAAAGCTCTCAGAGCATCTGCAAATATTTGATCTTTTTTGTAAACTTTACATTCTACATTCCCCTTCATGGTGCCTCTGATGGACAACAGTTAACTATCCAAAAAGATGTGTTGCCAAGTAGGCAACTCACATCAAATATACTGACACTTGGCCAGCCCTTTTGAATTTTTGGAGCCACTTATCATCATAGAAAGGATGTGGATTTTTCAAGTCTGTCAGTGATTACATTGGTATAGCTGCCAGCTGTACTGTCCTGAGATCATATAGTACCATTATGTAACCATCATTATGGGACCCTTTAATCATCCTGTATTGCAGCTATAGTTTGGTCGTTAGTAGTTATTGGATTTGCTAAGTTACTTTTTGACAAAGACTGTGCCAATATACTAACACTTCTAGATGGAAACATTTTGGGCAAAAATACTAGGGAATTAAACTTGAAGCAACAAAGATAATAATGTGGTTTCATGTGTATCCAAAAAGAATATTCTGTTGAGAAAGTGAAGTAAAGATTACAAAAAGGCAAAATGCCTCTCAATCTAGACTAGCTTCTATTGCTTCTATATAAAACGATAGTCCTACTACTGTATCTAAAGAAGTATTTGGATGATCTGGAAATACAATGATTTGATTTGATTAAAATATTGATACGACTCTCACATCTGTATAGGAAATATGTAGCTGGGACAAGCAGCTGGTTAACTTAGGGGAAACAGCTAGCCTGGCTCTTTCCAAAGGTAACAAAATCTGCCTACCAGCACCTCCAAAGGTCAATATATATATATATATATATATATATATAGATAGATCGATAGATAGATAGATAGGAAATTTATGATGAATTATGATAATATGTGCTGGACTATTTCTTGACCGGATCCTCCACTGGTTGCCTCGCAACTGCACTTAATGGGTACATAACCCCCCCATAAAACGGCAAATTGTCGCTTTTAGACTTGGGTTTTTGTATGGATTAAACAAACGGAATATAACATGTTAATAAGTGAGTTTTGGAAGTGCTGGTAAGCTGATTTTATTTTCCTTGGACAGAAAATGGATGTCCAGAGAATGATGAGAGTGAGGGAACAAACGTACAAAACACAAAACTCGTCTATTCTCTTTAAGATCATAAATTCGTGCAGATGTCCCTCCTTGCGAGTGAGCCCCTTACAGTGGGTCACATTAAGCTTTTATAAAATAGTAAAAGTCATAAGACATATTCAGGTTCCAGGTGCCTTCCATATAGCAGGATATCTCTTCATCTATGTGACAAGAAACAATTAGGCCATGTGAGGAACCAGGGTCACTGTTTATTGGAGTCATTTCACAAAGCCCCACATCCTGCCACCACAAACTAAAATCACCATCTGCAGCGTTACAATGTCAATGCTTTTCATCTCAACGCTTATAGCATAAGTTTCCCAAAGTTTACAAGACTAAATGATTACATTTCACAAAGAGTACATGACATAAATATTAAAAATCATAAAGAGTACATATCATAAAGAGTACATTTCATAAAATTTTAATACCACAATTTCCATGACACCAGTCCCTAAACTGAACTAGCTAACAAAGTGCGGGCTCCAACAACGTATTTGCCGTAGCCTACAGACATGAGAGGGGTATCAATCTTGGCATCCAACTCTTGGTAAGAAAGCCAATAAGAGTATTTCCCGAAATGTTGAACTATTCTTTGAAAAATGTCAAGCTAAAAACTACAGTTACCATCTAGGGTAGAATAGCTGTTTTACTGCCAGTGGTACTGATCACAATCAGCAAACCAATGAATGGGCAGTGCACTAGCACTTTTAGTTTGTTGTACAAACACCACTTTAAGAAAAGATATTGTTAACACTTATACCTGGAGGAGCTCATGGTGTTTTACCTTGTGTGATCTTTTGACATTGAATTCCCATGTTTATTTACTGTCTGGTGTTTTTCAGCCCTAGGGTGAATTTGAATAAGGGGTTCTGGTTTATTTGGGTAGCTGGTAATGAGACATCATAGAATATGTCTGCATGTTTGTCTAAGTATTTTTAAATATCACCATGGGGCTTGCTTGGCTTGGCTCTAACCATTAAGAGTGAAGGCATGATATATGAAGCTAGCTTAAGAGAGTTACTTGTGTGTGCTTTCCCTGATCCCAAGACAATCCCAATTTAATTGTGCATTAAAGACCATGCACTGCATCATTTATTACATTGTTTATTTAGCCAACCCCATCCCCCCCTTATTCCTATTTGAGCTCTAATTAATCCTGCACAGAAATCTCAACTTCATTAACTTGGGCAGCTCTAGGCCTCAACTGGGGTTAATTACTAAAATAAAAATGGAAAGATTTTGTTCAGTGCAACCAAACACTGGGTGTTATAATATTGCAGGAAATATTCAGCGCAAATTTAAAAGGTCACATTTGACTTTTAGATATGGAAATAGTATGCATGCAAATCAAGACGTTCCAAAAATTAATTACTTTCCACTAAATTAAAGAAATTATGATTTCAAAGCCATTTAGCAGTATCTGTCAACATTGCCCTCATCGCAAGGCAACGATTAATGCCTGAGCCAGCTAAATTGCTAAATTAATAAGAAGTAGCTAAAGAATATGACAAGGTGTTTAACACAAGCAAAATGCATGCTACAGAAGTGTTTATGGTAACTTTATAGTAACTATTTGGAATGGGTCACAAGGTCACAAAGTGTTATAGGTCTCTTCGGGCTTTCCATCAAATTCAAATATACATAGAAAAAGTGCAGCTCATGAATATTTACGACACACTTGCTCACAAGTCAATAGTGCTCCACGCTAGTTTTTGTCAACAAGGTTCTATATTCCAGCTGTAACATCTGGCTCCCATACACAAGGGCTTCAGGGGGTGCTTAAACACATGCATGAAAGTATGCACATATGTACACACCATTACACACACACACAGACATGCACACACGCACACAGGCTATACAAAGAAGGGGGGATGGAGGGATGAAAAAATAAAAAAACATTGAATTGGCTCAAAAGCTAACAGCTGTATAATATCTGCGATGGGTCTCGGTAGATGCATCCCCACAGTAAAGACTCAACAATTAATTATCCTGCTGCAGATTCCTGGCAGCCCCTCATTTTACTGACGAGTGCACTCCTGCTGCTTCTTCAAAGATTAACATTTAAAAATTCATCAGCTGGCTTTTCCAGGGTACTCAAAAGCCCAGACTATTATTCCATAAGAGTATATTTTATTATCTCTATGTGCCTATTATCACCACCATCACAGCTATGATACCAAATTAGGAGCAAAATGCTTGACTTACTCAACCAGGCAGCCCCCATCGTCAACCATATCGCTTCCACGCATAGTGGTCGCTACAGTGGACAGCTATTCAAAAGTTGTTTCCTTGTATATGCATGTGTTTCAATGGACGTTAGCACGTCATCCCACACAGTGCTACTGGCCAGCAGTGGTAAGTGCAACACATATTCCATCAAAAACAAGAAGGTCGACTGGAGGCCAGAAATGTTGAACAGCTCCGGTATAGTAGGAGACCTTCGCAGGCACGTACAATTTGGTAACATCAAATAACAACGAAGGAGCAATACAATACTAAGTGTTGATTTTATGTTGGGAGGAAATTAAGATTATTTATCTTTACACTAAATTGGACATCATGCATAGCTACAATTCGTACTATTATTGCTAATTTGTTGTTCTTGAACATACTTCATCTGCTGTGAACATTTCAGTTAATCGGTTGATTTATGGTATTAGAATGTAACTTGCTGATTTTGTAATAAAAACAGTGTTTGTGCAGATTTTGTGTTCCATTATGTGAGTAATAGTAAGCGTCAGTGTTTTGTGCAATGTGGGAAAGAAAGGCCTACAGGGTAGTGGAGCAAATAACATCTGAGGAGGATGATGATGCTCGTGGCAGTGATAATGAATAGCTGCCAGAAAAAGAGGGATTAGCAAACGCTAGCAGGAGTGACAGTGGAGCCGAGCATGCTAGTGCAGTATTAGAATATGTTCAAATATGTGAAGATCAATATGTGAAATAGTTTAACAGCATTAAATATATGTATTGGTTTATAGTTTTTTAGTCATTTGTTTGTTGAATATATATATTGACAAATCAAAGTCATGCTGTCCGCCGAGGTGGACGCGTGATAAACTCCTTGAAAATGTGTGTTAAAAAAATTAAAAGAAGTTGGAAATATGTTTTTCTTGCCTAAAGAGAAATAAAAACACTTAGGAAAGAAATCCTGACTGAAGTTGTCATAAATCATACATGACAGGTAACAACGATACCGTGTTTATTCTGAAGCTTTTCATTCATGTATTTATTTTTATGACATTGTAATCTCATTCTGCTGCTCCCGAGCACAAGAGCAACATTTCTATGAGCCTGGTCAAAGATCCCTAATGTGTTACACACTGTGGGGAGCAGGGGAGACATAGAGGACATTTGTATTCTCCCCAAAATTGTGCTGTGCAAGATAATTATTTTACATCGCTTGATTCAGTGCGCAGGATGCTGATTGTGAATGAGACTTTTATTATTATGGAAGCCGTAGCTGCATGCTGCAGTTGAAGTATGAGCCGTGCTCACTTTTGCTGACATGGGCTAAAGTAGCATTGATGAATGAACAGCCACTACAATGCAAACAATAAGACAAATATTAAACTGTAGAAATGTACAGCAGTATAAAGCTAAACTTTAAACTACGAACCACAGGCAGTAAGTAGGATTTCATCAAGTTTCCACCCGATCTGCAATGTCCATCTTTCTTCAAAAGGTTTTAGCACTATGAAGTGGCTGGCCGTGCATGCAGGCGTAGTAATGAAGCAGCAGTGGTTAAGGCTCGTCTCCCAAGCTGATAGAGCTGAGCTCTCCCGCTATTTTAGTCATTTATAACCGCAATAAGAGCTTAAAACTTCTCCATTTATCCTCGTGGTGACAATATAACACCAGGGCCAGGTCGAAATCTTATCAAAATCTGAATCCTACTGAACCAAATGTATCAGTTCACAAAATACAGAACAGAGGCATACCAGACGAATAGACATATATGTATACACCCTGTCCGGGTGTTCAGTTTGTAATAAAAAAGATACAAGATACAAGATAGAGGATTAATATCTGTTGGTTCAATTGTAACAGAAATCGTCTCTTAAGCCTCACCAACACAAGGGATGGACAGAGATGCAGAGAGGAACCTTTAGCAGAAAGACACCATTAGTGTAATCTCGTCTGTAGTTTAAAACATTCATATATTGTAGCCTCCTGAGGGGGTGTCATGTCTCGTAAAATATGTTGGTCATTTGTCAAGTCACCATGTCTTATGTCCAGTCTTGTCAGTCACTGTCTGTCCTTGTACTTCCTGTTTTATTTTGTACTTACCTCTTGTCCCTCATGCCAGATCTCTTTACTTCCTTGTGTGTTTTCCCGCTTCTCGTCAGTGTCTGTCCCGCCCCTGATTGTTTCCACCTGTGCCCACTCACCTCATGTTAAATAGTCCTGTCTCCAGTTGTCTAGTGTCAGTTTGTCTGGTTATGTCTTTGTGTCATGAACCTTATTGAGAGATTTGTTGTGAGTCCTTGTAGTGAGTATTTTGAGTTTGTACCATCATTGTTGTACTAGTAAAGAAGTTTACTTTACACTCGACTTCATTTTCTGCCGTCGTGCATTTGAGTCTTCCTACCCTGTGTCTGTGGTTGTGACAGTGGGTGGGCGTGTAGGGACAGCCTCTGGGTTTATTGGGAGATGGCCTCCTGGACCTAAGTCTAATGTTGATGTATGTTCCTGCAATGTTAATGAAGTCAGCATGTTCTACATTGTGTTCTTCCATGTCCCTGAAAAATTTCACATGCAGGTATTGGACCATGAGTGTGGTTGGGTGCACCATCAGTGAAATTCCCCTGTGTGAGTATCTGGTCGGTGCACCGGAAAGTGATATACTGAAAATTGCTGTTAGTGAACCACCTGTTCAAAAGAAGAGAGAACTGTCTCCCTTGAGTTTTACCATAAGTGAGCCACAGTTTGCCACAATATCAATACACCCACACACAGTGTTTGTATGAATCATGGAGTTGTGAATAACATGGCAGTTAATATATTTGCATTTATAATGAGAAGAGATTGAAAACGCTCTGCCTTCAGCAGGACACCGGGAGCTTTTACTGGTTAATAGCAGATGTTTTGATGACTTCACATGTGTCCCAAGAGGTGTATCTTTTTATCAGGCCCAAATTAGCTAAATTGTTTTACCTCATCTGGCTTAATGTGGGGTAAATAAGTCGGGTGATTTATTATCACTGTTTTAACTGCACTTGAGTGTTGAGTGTAATTCTGTCTTGTTGGAATGCACACACAAAAGGCCCTGATCAAACTGTGAAAAAGAGCAAATGTGGACATTGGTATGCTGGCCGTATTAGTTGTAATTGGCATATTTAAATGGAATAGCAAACTAATACCCTCACAAAATGTGTTTAGTCCCCAAAGACCCACGGCCTGTCGAGTGTTTTACACACTGACTCAAAGCCTGAGGTCTGTCAAATCAAAAATGGCTCCTTGTTGTTTGCAGCCTCCCCTCAAGTCCATTGAGCAGGGACACAGGCCTACTCAGTTTTGCAAAAGGGAGTAGAGCAACAGCTGGGAAATAAGGATGCCTCTAGATGTTGTTCTGCCACCGTTTCATCTTACATTAGGCATTAGCCTGTCAGTTGGCACGAGCACATGCCCATAAGCAGTCAAAGCAACCCACATACTGTGCACAACTGGCTGGAGGCGGGGCGATGATGGACCGGTACTTATGTGTGGCCACTTCTAAAATCTTTTTTTTTTTTTTTAAAGCTTCTTCTTTTTTCTTTACATTGCTTTTAATGGACAATTCTCTAATTACATCTGTGGGTTTTTTTTTTCCTATTCCATAAATATTAATTTTGAGTATTAGATGCATGTTCCTCGACTAAAGACGTATGTTTAAATCATGTTTGCCTTTTGTGGTAAAATCCAAATGGCTTAAAACTAGAAAATTCCCATTGAGCACGTTACCCAGACTGCATGACAGCATTGCGTTACTCTCTTCTTTACTGAGAGTAACTCGCCTGGCGAGTAACACCTAGCTGGGCAGGTGTCCATTTGTCTTCAACCCAAAAGGGCCTCAAATTATATTTTCATACACTCTGTAAAAACAGTTAAATCAACATGCAGTGCCAAGGATCCTGCTGAGAAACTTTCGCACTCACATAAGAAATCTGACACATCCTAATCTACTAATTAAGTCATTTTTGAAGCTGCAACGTGTAAGGAATATACCAAGAACTTTGTTGATCCAGAGGCATGATATATTCTTGTCATATGGTAGTTCAATTAGATCTTGATTTTGGATGAAAAAAAAAAAAAAAAGGTGTATATTTTCAAATTTTGTAATGATGTTGATTTTGATTTATAAAAGAGAAAACATAAATAGATGCATGATCGTAAGTGATTCACCGGTATGCACTGAGCATGCTGTTAAGTCCACTTGGATGTTTCTTCAGGGATGATAAATAATTTTACTGATTAAATTGACACACAGGTGCATACTAATGAAACTCCCTATTTACACTGAAACCATCTAATATATTACACATCTGACACGTATGTCATATATTTTTTTATTTATTTTTTTGCTGCCAATTTCTCTTATTTGCCAGTATGAGTTGGGAGCAGTGTGTATCGTCCCACGTTCCTCTGTGTTCTTAATCTAGTTCAATATGTTAACAGGATTAAGTTAAAAAATATATATTGTTCTTTGAAAGACAAGTCTTGCCGAGTATGTCCTGCCAGACACATCAATTAATTGTATTATTCATATTAATCAACAATTCATAGATACCTATTTGGATACCACTAAAGATCTTTTAAGTATTTATAGGATCCATGCGAAATTCAACACTAATTAAATAAAGCCCTGCTTAATACTGAAAGTATATATATCTGGTGGAATTTAGCAACACTTTACTGCAATCAAAAATAAGTTACAATTCAGTCACAGTAACTGTTAAAATGACATGTATACAATTCATCGCAGATAACATCATAAAGTTTCATAAATAGGGTCAATAAACTACATGTCAAAATCTTAAAACTTAGGCCTTGACTGTATTTGGCTTAACATCCAGAGCTTTTCAAGTATTTGCTCTAGGGCTTGAACAAAGGGAGACTGAGCCCACCATACTGCACACACCAACGTCTGCAGAGATGAGGCTGTAGCAGCAGCTGGACCGAAAAAGTAAAAAGGCTCCCGCAATCCTAAAGTGTCTGCTTACACAAGGAGGGTCCTTGATTCTGTAACCAGCTCAGTGGCTCTCATAGGCTTCAAAACAATTACAAAACCAAGCACCAGGCTGTGGTTCTTAAAAAGAAACAACACAATGATTATATAGGAGGTGGCATAGACGATGTCCAGTCAAGTATAATTTCTCTTGTCTCTATATAGGAGCCGTGTAAGTATAAGTAAAGCAAAACAAGGAGGCAGCAGCTAGCGCATAAGTGACATTTTGCCAAAAATAGACTGTGGGGACAGTGATGAATAAGAATCAAGCAAGACCAGGTGATAAAGAGCATGTTTACTATAGATAGGTAAATATTGTTAGAGGAAGTGACACGCGTAACAGTTTTATAAAGGAAAGATTCAACGCAAATAGAAAAACTAATACCGTGATGGTAGAATCTGGACGTGAGACACCTGTTACTTCTGGTGGAAATGATTCTCACTCCATCTAACTACATTGTAGAGACGTTAGGTGACATTTTCCTACATTGTAGAGATGTTAGGTGACATTTTCCTTTTTCTTTTTTAAGTATATGAATATCTTTCACCAGAAGCACAAGTGAGACATAGAGGGAGATGGGTGGACCAGGAAAAGAAAATTGGTTGCTTTTTAAATGCAAAGTGGGTTACTGCATGTGGCCTAGTGTGTAATTCATTTGCTGCCTGTAATTTCATATTCTTTTGCGAAAGCTTCATCCACTTCAGCCACTTACTCACCACTCTCAGCTATTTGCACAATGCTGTTTGCTATAGGTGTTCGGGTATCTGACCTGCTGAGGCGGCCATTTAAGCCAGCGGTGTAAACCATTCGCTTTTTGTCTTCGATCGTCCTGCTACACTTGCTACACCTTCCGTGGCCAAACGCTGTGTGTGTGTGTGTGTGTGTGTGTGTGTGTGTGTGTGTGTGTGTGT
>CALSCE010010649.1:1176385-1186438 GCA_943593645.1 Bovichtus variegatus
GTGTGTGTGTGTGTGTGTGTGTGTGTGTGTGTGTGTGTGTGTGTGTGGTACTGTACACTTTTGGAAAAATGATGGGTCATTTAAGAAAGAAGAAAAAAAAGACTATATAGACATTAATTTCTTAAATACACATTATATATAATTTATAATACAACAGCTGCACTTGCACTGCAAACTGACCTTCAAATTGATGTCAGTAATCCTTAAAAGGTGTTTGAGGAAAAGATTTTGAATGTAAATAAATTCAATGCCCCACCAACTATCTCAATTTAACACTTTTAGTAATGCTGTCTTTTCATTGGTGAAGCATGATAATGTCAACCAATTTGTCAGCTGTGTACCAAATCTGTCTCTCTAATCATTGACTTCTCTTTGCATTATTACGCCAGAATTAATCCTGAAATAGTTATAGTTATAGAACTGACATGTCTGTGCAGATACACAAAACAAAGAGCGTAATGAAGTACACTGTGGAAAAAGAATGAATTGATCCCAATAAATGAATGTAGGCTCATTCCAGGTGTCATCTTTTTATTTTTCATATATCATATTTCATTCATACTTATTCATATTTGTATAAATAATATATATATATTTTATAAGCTCCCTGCATTCTCCCACTCAGAAGATTATCAACCTATTAGCTACAACCTGGATGGATAATAAAGTTCTGTCTGATCCACGGAAAGTATTCCAGTTCATTTAATGTGTCCACAAGTTCAAAATCTTAAAAATCTATGTCATGTGAAAATAATTTCGGAATTTGGGGGTATGTAAAAAATTAAATAAATAAATGACTTACTGTACATGAAATGAGCAGGTTTGTGCCTGACGATGATCAGCTATATAAACAAAGCCTCAGCCCACAAGGAATATACAGGAGAGCAAGGACTGAGACTGTAAAGGATGTAATATAAAACTTAATTAAAATGCTAAACTACCTAATCAAAGCTTTATTTCAACTAATCTGAAGTTAAAGAGTTCTCTTTCCTATTATGCTTCAATTAACCAGGAGAATTAGCCTATCAGCTGTACAAAGAGTGCGGGAGTCAGTAGCCCCAAGCCAAGGCCTTTCTGTGTTAAAGTTATCACATTCTTCCCCTGTGTGTGTGTGTGTGTGTGTGTGTGTGTGTGTGTGTGTGTGTGTGTGTGTGTGTGTGTGTGTGTGTGTGTGTGTGTGATCTAAGTTTTTCTTATTTTATTGCTGCTCCCTTTTCCTGCCACATGCTGCAGACATGCAAATCAGGTAAATTAAGACTCTAAAGTGACAAATCCTGTCATTTATCTTGGTTAATGAATTGTGGTGGTAGCTTCATATTGCCTTGGTAAATCAAGCTACAACAGATACTTCAGACATGTGAACATTGTTGTTAACTGGTGGCGGTTGGCGGTTAAACATCTATTTAAAAAAAAAAAGAAAATGCAAAAATTGATTTATAGAAATTCTTCAAAATAACAGCCTGTGATGTATCCTCCAGGGTAATTATTCTTATTCTGTAAACACGCTGTAATGTACTGCAAGAACAATGCAAGCTGTTTGCATATCAGAAATCAGAATGCTCTTATAATAACTGCAGTTACTGTTCTATATGGCTCAGTAGTTCTAGCTAGCCTCATAGCAGCCTAATGAATGTTAAGTATTGGGCACACCCTGCCAGGAGTGCAACACTAGGCTACTGACTGCTTGATGAGATTTCAAGGTGCCGTATTAGTAGAGAGATTCGAGTCATGTAAAGATGCAACACAATAGTCCGTGCAGTAAAATGGTACTGGATAGAGCCAAGCAAGAAGAAGGATGTTGTTGAACCTTTCAAGCAAACAAGGATTCATTTCAATTCTTCAAAGGCCGAATACACTTTGGGTAAAGATGGGATTTATGGATTCAACTGGCTGTCTAACTGGCCCATCTAAGACACAAAGTCATATCTGATTTCTTAAGTCATACCTGGAAGAATCAGGAATATTGGCACTGTGTTTCAGGGCTTAATATTTTTAGTGGATATTTAAGGGATACTGCGATTTAAGGTCCAAATTTCTGATTAAGTTTGACAGTCATTTTTTATTTCATTCCCGTTCTCAAAATACATTTTCTGTTTAACGTTCAGTGCATTTAAAAAGTCTATTACAACTACATTTCCCGAGAGGCTGTGGAAGCACAAGTAAATATGGCTGCCATGCCTTGTGACTGAAAATCTGACTTTTCCAAAGTCTGAAACTCTTAAACGTATACAGCTGCTCACTGAATCAAGCTGATTTTGGTCCAACTTTTCTATTAATACTGTGGACAATATCACATTAACTATTGAGAATGTAGTCAGAGTCGATGGACAGAGACACGCTAAAGCACGCAAGGATGATTTAGTGGCTCCATTTCCCCTTGTAGGGTTGCCCCTGCTCTCTGACCAATTGGTGCATTATCCTAGGTGCAAGTATCCATAGAAAAGAAGAGAGGGTTGCACTCTGAAATGTCATTCAATTAGTTTACTTGATCATTTGTCTGGCAATTTTCAGCCATCTGGACTTATATTTCTGAGTGCAACCCTCTCTAATTCATACGGACAATTTAGTGGTTACAATAAGTATACTCTCCCAGTTACTGGAACATTCTACAAAGAGATGTTATTCAGCAGCAGGAAAAACTTTAAACGCTTTGTTGAGCTGATCATTGATGTAACTAACAAAAGATTGGATGGCGTTTTTAGATATGTACAGGAGCTGAAGGCCAGTTTGGAATTCACCCCAGATAACATTGAGGAGATGAGAATTGGGATACGAGGAAATTGAAACAAAGATAAAGTCATTTGAAAACAACCGAATGAATTCAAAGCAGGAAATAGATGGACTGTTTGCCAAGCTGGACTTCATTGAAAATCAGTGCAGGAGGACAAACATTAATTGATGGGATTGCAGGAGACGAGAAAGGAGAGAGTAGAAGGTTCAACAAATGTCCTCAAGCACTCTGTGCCTGTGAAAGGGGCAATAAAGGCAGCCTGAAGATTGGGTATGAAAAAGTGTTTGGTATTTCTTTTATAAAATATTTGATTTTGTCTTACTTTTAACTTTTTATTCTGTGTTGCGCTGTTGTTGGGCCACTTGTTTTGTCACACCTGGCGTACTGCCCAGGCATTTGGTCAAGCACTGCTGAGAAACATCTAAAGCAGTCAGATTAGTTCTAATTTGTGTGCATATTGTCTTCTATTATTCATGCAAAATGTCATATGGAATAATAAACTAGAGTATCAAGTGACCCCTGGTTATCAAGTGGAGCCGTTTTCACACACAAATTGCTCGATGAGACTTATTCTTCCATCTGGAATATGATTCCAAACGTCAAACAGATCAAGAATGTTTTTTCTCTCAAAAACATTTGTAAAGAAAATGTGTAAATCTTAGGCAGCTGTGACTCAGGAGGTGCGGTGGTCGTCCACCAGTCGGAGGGTTGGGGTTTTTACTTTATGGTTGTCTTTCTTTTCTTTTTTTTGCTATTTATTTGTGAGAATGTTGTTTTAGTTGTAAACCTCTATTTTCTATCTTTTCATATGTAGAGTCCTTTCACTCTTTTTTTGCCTTTTCTTGTTTTAGTGATATATTTTAAATTGTTGTTGTTTGATACTGTTACTGTTTTTTGTGTGGACCCTGGGAAGACTAGTGGCCACATTGAGGAAGCTAATGTGGATACAAATATAGAACAAAGATTACATTTACATTTTGCTTTTGTTGAAAAGTATTACATTCTTCAGATTGACTTCATTTTAACTGCGAAATTACTATAATTACCCCCAGATTTAGTGAAGTGTGTGCTTCCACATCCACCGGTAATATTCATCTTGTGGTCTGAAGATGGTCTGAATTCTCTACCTGAAGATGAAACACAATGATTCTCAATGATTGTCACAACTTTGCTTCCTGAAGAAACGTTTTTGTTTTATTCCACAACATAGCTAAAACATTTTTAAGTAAACCACTCAGTGTTTTTTCCCACCATTTATTTGTTGTGTTGGTGTTTGAAGGGGTTGATTGGTCACACAGCTGTACATTATAAGCTGTCTGCCTTATAAAAAAACAGAACCCTTTGAAAATCATCTTGCAACCCACACCACGTCAGCTAATTGACGCTCAAACAAAGCTGAGAGAGCTGCAGTCTGCTGCACTGATTGATGGACGAACATGAAAAGTAGGCTGCCTTTTCCCATTGTGAGACTATTCAATCAAACCTAGGCCAGTGTGGCTGGCTGGCATCAATATGCATGGAGATAGCCTGTCACCACTTTTCTCTGCTTCTGTGTGAAGCGACACAGTCTGTCTGTTTTTCTTTGTTTGTCAAGGTGCTATCCATCTATCCACCAGTGAACATTGCAAGAGAGTGGCCCGCTGCACCTCATTTTCATCAGTCTGTCCAAGAGTAAGAAAAGAAGCCCTCAGAAAAAGTATCTGTTGCAAGATTTCACTTTACTGCCTGTGTTTTAACTTAACTGTGTTTACGTCATCGCATTTCTATATGGATTTATGTTAACCTGAAAGATGTTGATATGTACCAAAGAACACCCAGTGTGATCTTTTTTGAGCATTGCCACTAAGCAGACTGACTTTTGCCATAGATGATTATTGAATTGAAAACAGAAATTATGTGGTGGACACATTTTTTATCTTTTTTTAATTTCATTCCATATTTTCTCTAATTTCTCTCAACAGAAATACTTTGGTGCCAATACACTCATAATATATTGAGTAAGTCGCAACAATTTCAAGGTGTTCTTTCATGATGCATTAAATTAGTAAAGAAATAACATTAGGTCTTACTGCCTTATTTGGTATATATCCAAAGTTCTCCCCCACTACACTCTCCTCCGCTCCCTTCACTGGTTACCAGTGGCTGCCCGAATCTGCTTCAGGACTCTGGTGCTGGCTTTCCATGCAGTGAATGGATCAGGCCCTTCCTACATCCAGGCCAGGGTCAAACCAAACACCCCAGCTCACTCACTTCGCTCTGCATCGGCCAATCGGCTCGCTGCTCCCTCACTGTGAGTGGGACCCAGATACCCCACACATAAAACCCGTCTGTTTGCTATCCTGGCTCCAAAATGGTGGAACGAGCTCCCCATTGATGTCAGGTCACCTGAAAGTCTTCACACCTTCCATCGCAGACTAAAAACCCACCTGTTTCAACTGCACCTCGGGCAATAAAAAAAATTTAAAATAAAATGTTGTTTGTATGTTGCACTTAAATTGGTTGGCTTATTTGTAGCTAATGACTGAATTGTTATTTCTATTGTTTCTGTATGTTGCACTTACATTGGTTTGGCTTATCTGTAGCTATTGTTCTGCGCTTACATGATTTCACCTATTTGAAGCTTATGTACTTTCAAGATTCTTGCTGTTCAGAGTTGTATCCTCATGATTGTTTGCTCTTATTGTAAGTCGCTTTGAACAAAAGCGTCAGCTAAATGAACTGCAATGTAATGTAATATGCACTAAGAAAAAAAGATCAGGAAAAAATACTGTATAATGGAAAACTAAAAATGGAAAAACAAAGACACCGTTAATACTGTATGATATTGGACTTAATAAATATATATATATATATATATATATATATATAACAAATCTATAGATATACAGTATATAATAATAATAATAATAATATTCTTATTATTATTCCGAGCAGAATATTAATCAATGACATTGTGGGTCACATCACATCCAAAGAAAGACTCGGAAGGTTTGCAGACGCTCCTTCCAACGGGGTATTCGAACAGATGTTCTCGCTGAATGAGACACAAGTAAACAGGTCCTGTCATTGTGTCTCGCTGGTGTACAACACCTGTCAACACTCATAAGACAGGAAGTAGGTCAAGAGAACTTTTAGGAGGGGATACAGGACAAAGGGACTCCTTTAACTGACAGGGGGAAAGTCTGCAATATCATAGCTGAGGGCATATGAATGCTTTGAGAATTGCAAATAGTTTGGACCAGTGTGGTCATCCTTCTTTTGAAAAATTATTTTGAGAAGTGTTTTCATGGATTAATTTGTGTTACCAATGCAACTGTGTGTAATTGTTAAGTGTGAATGTCACGGCGGTGACTCTGTAATCATCTGGTGAGGCTGCTATGAACCAAACATGGCACGTTTTGAGGACCAACAAGTCCTGCAAATCACATTATGTTTATTGTTTCATGGTTGTTTTGCCTGTTTCACTTTTACCACTATGTTTCCTGTTGAAAGTGACGAGAGTGCATGTTAATGTGTACGTGATTGGAAAAGCCTCGTAGGGCAGGTAGATTTAAAAAACAAAAAGAAAAACACTTTGTTTTAGTATGTCAGGCTGAATCTTCGCTCGGCATCTGTCAATCGGCTCGCTACTCCCTCACTGTGAGTGGGACCCAGATACCCCTCAAACAAAACCCGTCTGTTTGCTATCCTGGCCCCTACATGGTGGAATGAGCTCCCCATTGATGTCAGGTCAGCGGAAAGTCTTCACACCTTCCGTTGCAGAATGAAAACCCTCCTGTTTCGACTGCACTTCGTTCAATAAAACAGAAAAAATAAATTATTATTTTGCACTTGCCACTTATTTGAAGCTATTGGTTGAATTTGTATTCTATTTGTTGTCTTTGTTGCTCTTACTTTGGTTTGGCTATTTGAAGCTATTCTGCACTTGTATGATGTCACCTATTTGAAGTTTATGTACTCGCAAGATTCTCGCTGTTTAGAGTCGTATCCTCATGATTGTTTGTACTTATTGTAAGTCGCTTTGGACAAGTGTCAGCTAAATGAGCTGTAATGTAATGTAATGTAATGAATGCATTTAGCTGACTGAGCACACAGCAGTTATTCGGACGTACAATAAATACGATACATAAATTACACTCAAAAGTTCTGCAACAATTCCACCAATCCACTGTAAGAACGCTTTCATGCAGCCACAGAGGCCACCTTTTCTCCTCGGCAGTGTGTCAAACGTTTGTGAAGTAACTGACAGACTGATAATTCAACTCTTCAAATCATGATTTGGAAGACAGCACACCTCAGCGGTCGAAGCCCTGCAAAGGCTGGATGGGACATTTGCACTCAGCACTTTAAAACCATTTCTTGGCAACCTCTGTATGCCCCGGTAGATCCATCTCCTTTGATGTTTTTTTAAAAATTCAACTAATTTGTGTGTGAGATGAAGCTGTGGGTGTGTAAGAGGTGATAAAAAGGCAAGAGAGGACACAGATGATGCATAAAACCATATTCAAAGCATTCAATGAAAGTCGGAGACAACCTTTTTCGGGATTATTTTTACTTGTGTGAATATTAATGTTACTGATTATTCATTTTTGACTCAACTCATGATCCGTTTGATGTCTAAAGTGCGGTGTGCAGTATTTTCAGTTCATATCATCGCAAATTGGACGCACTGGACACTGTATAGGGCATGAGTGCATGGGAAATAAAAGAAAACAATAACCTTCATTAGTGAAAATATACGGGTTGTATTATAGATTACACACCTTTATTTAAATGCTGGTATACAATGTGCTTGTAGCAGCGAATACAAGTATCCCCTCACACTCCATGATTACTGATTGAGTTCTCACGATTTGTATGCTTGAATACATCAAATACATAATTTCCTGTGCACATCTTGCTGGAGGTTGAGCAGTACTACTTGAAGAGGCACCACGTGTCCATGTGCTCTTTGCCTAATATCATGGAAGTGTTTTGAGCAATGGTTCTCATGCTCAGTCCAGAACAACACATTAACCTCTGGTGGCTTATTCATGGTGCTGAAGGCTCCCTCGTGACAACGTTGCTCTTCCAACAAAAGGATGTTGCTTTCCTTGCACTAAAGTTTTGCGGTGTCAGTGCTCCAAACTATTCCCTCCCACCAGGAACTTGTCAGAGCTCGATGTTACTGACTTCAAAGCTTTTAAAGGAAAGCATAGCAAAGGTGAGTTTGTGTTTCATGATTGAACGTGTTGTGAGAACCTGCAGGTATGGCTTGCCTGTGCCTCTTGCCACAAAGTGACCAAATATCTCCACAAATATCTCCACATTTGACTGCACTTAGTATTCCATTGCTGATGTGTGTGTTACAGCAGAAATCCAATTGTTCACATATACTGCATGATGTATAACAGTGATGTGTGGGAAATGTTGTAACTGGGTTATTTCTCAGTAGCATCAAAGGCTACGTCAACAATCCGCCGCTTCATCTACCTCTTGAAAGGTAGTGAAAATAATCAAATTAACACGGATAAATGCTTGAGGAAAATATCTTGCCATGATTTCAACAGTGTCAATGAAGTACACAACGGTAACCAATTACATTTGTATTTAGAATATTTTTTACTATTACTTGGAATATTAATATAATCATCTTTTATAACTCCAGTTTTTGTTTTGTTCACATGAAAATTGTTATCTCAAGTTTAAGTTTAGAAAAACAACCAAGTTTAAATATAGTTTTAGCTGTAATAGTTAATATGACAAGAGTTATTATAGCTGTACTGTTAATATACTGTACTATAACTGTAATAATCCTACAAGACATTCTGGAGCTTGTGTATCCAAGCATTTATGTACACGTACCTCATTAAGCACAGTTTAATAGGAAAATGCCAATCAATGGCAAACACATTGTATCGTACTACTCTAAATAGTAAATGCAAAATTACACAGAGGTCTCAGTAATTGTATTTGATTCTTACATAATATGATTAAAACAATGCATTTTATTATGTAAAGTGCCCCCATTACATGTCATATCAATTTCTCAAAATGAAAAAAATAATTTGGGCTATAAGGATAGATGATATATCCAGTAAATGCAGGGGATCAATATTTAGCTGATTCTTAATGCAAATATGTTGACGTTTTGTAAAATTTATTGTAGTTTACTTTTCAAACATAAGTCAAACAAGAAGCAATACGGAATCCACATACCAAGAACAGATCTTCACCTACGCTCAAATTAAAATGGACCCAAATATCTCCACAATGTGAAAGAGCAAGATAGTATTTGTCGAGATGTGCTGTGTTATTTAATAAGAAAAGGCAAAGTAATCAACATGGTTTAGAGAATTTAACTATTTTCCTTCCTTCTGGCTGTTGCAAAAACACTATGGTACAAATAATTGCGTGATGCGGAGTCAAATTGCCTATAAAAAAAGTAAATATAGCCCAAAGGATAGAGTGTGTGCGTGTATTGATAAATGAAAGACATTGTATCCCTTTCACACACTTAGTGACAGTGTGGTCATTACTTTTGTAAAGCCTAAAGGTTGTTCAAGTAAAACAAAATGAGTAATCAAGTACAGCAATGACTTAGAACATAGTAGGGTATCTTGTGATCCGCTAAAAACTACCTGTGGAGTTACTTGTCAGCAAGATATACCTCAGTAATGTTTCTTTTTTTTGATTCTTGGATAGGTTCTTCAAAGAAATGTTTCCCATATGCTGGTACTCTGAACGATTTTTAGGACTTTTTTCATCTCAGGTCTGCCGGGCCGCCAGATCGACACAAATGACTATGCGTTTGTGTTAGCGAGAGAAAGACGGAGATAAAAAACGCGAGGTAGTAAGTCCCTTGCCCGTACAGCAATCACTGACCATCTTGAGCTTCTCTGACAGTGATCAAGTGTGGCTTACCGAGACAGCTTAGGTGATCGAGGTATCCACAGTGGCAATTCATCATGCTATCAGGGAGCACAAAGATGACAAGTTGTTTCGCTGCTTGAATCAATTTTCTACAATTTTCAACTGCAACATGTCTCGTGGTTGAAATGGAGCAATGTTCTCCATTATCACTTCTTCATTTCTTCAAAGCATTGAGTCAGTTAAGGCTCGAGCGATCCCTAAGAAAGCAATTATAAACAATAGAAACAGGCCTAAACAGTAGAGCAGGTGATGCCTCTGAGTCATGTGTTCATCAACTGTCAGATGTCTCCCCGAGCTACCTGCCAACCACCCAACCGCACACACACACACACACACACACAGACACGCACACACACAGACACGCACACACACACACACACACACACACACACACACACACACACACACAC
>CALSCE010010649.1:1186448-1218317 GCA_943593645.1 Bovichtus variegatus
ACACACACACACACACACACACACACACACACACACACACACACACAATCAGATTCACATTCACCCAGAGTTTTCTCTCCAGCAGAATATCTCTGTGGCTGATAGCACACCATTAATGCAAACAACAGATCTAATCATCGGTCAAACGCGGCGAAAAACATCGATATATGACATCGGTAATGATCAATAATCCTCTATGGCAAAGGATTGTCAGCTATTGGGGAGAGAAGCTGCTGAAGCAAACTGTGTGAAACAGAATAAAAGCCGCTTAGGCAACACTAACAGAGGAGGGAGAACCAGGAGAACTGATAGAGTGCAAGAGGATAGACACCGAGCTAAAAGAATGGATACCAGAGCAAGAGTATTAGTGAGATGGCATGCAAGAAGTGCATCTCCACTTGTCCCGCAGGACTTCTCGTGTAGTCTGCCCCGGTTAAAGACACTTCTGTGAAAGACAACAGAATCATTTATTGAAGTAACATTAAAATTTTATACTAAATGGCACTCCCATGTTGTTTCCTATTGTTCTCTCAAATTACTTGATAGCCTTTTATTGTTCCCAAGTTGCTTCTATTATCTGGGGGCTTTGTGTTGTGTTTCCTTTTTGTGTGCTGGGTTTCCTTTTTCTCCCTCCCCCACTCCGCTGCCTCTCTCTCTTTCTTCCACCTGCTCTTGGCCTCCATCTGTTTCTCCTGTGCGTTTGACTCACTCTTGTTTTCCCTCTTTCAATGGCTAGACTAGCTGTACCATCCTCGGGAGATTTTGACATGATATTAACTTATAGTTACAAGGCAATACTATGATGTGGTTCCTGAGGGAAATCTCTCAGATCTGGAGTATGCCATTTTTACAAGAGGAGGCAGGTGTCTGCCTAGCTGAACCAAACAACGCTATATTTAATTTTGAAAATGGATACATAGTACCACCTTCGAGCCACTAGGGATTTTCATTCTGGGATGAGAGAATCTACCTTTTATTCTATTTTAGCCCAGGAGGATGTTAATTCACTGACAGAATGAGGCATGATTCCAGCAGTGACAGGTGTAGGCATAAGCAGGTGCTGCCTTGTGATACTGTCATGAAATTTATGTCTCTCATCTCACAGTGAGGGCCTTGTCTATACCAGCTGCTGCAACCTTGTGACGAGAAAGCTAAGAGGTTTTAATTAGGAATAAGAGTGTCATTAATTACACATTCATTCAAGCTCACATCACTGTCTTACTGAGAACTTCCCTCTACCTTCCGACTCCTCCCCCTCTCCCTTCTTGTCAGTGCTATGCCGTTTTAAGTACCCAAGAATGTATTCCATTGCCTACCGGGAAAAGGAAAGGAAATTTGTTAATTTGATGAATCGCACTCCTAAGTCCCTTCATGCCACCCCTCCATCCCAGTGTCCCAGATGGTTCAGCACACTTTCATCTTTGATCTAGGACCCTCATGGGGAGTCATGTTTGAAAAGGCAGACCCCTGACAGCTCTTTCAGAGGGCCGGGTTTTAAGTGAGATGGGGGTGTATGCGGCAGATTAGTCTCTTAAACGACTTGGGGAACAATGAGCAGGGAAATTTCTTATGAAAAGCACCTAGGTTCATTACTCTAACTAATTTAATTTTTCCCTTTTGTACAAACGAGATGATGAGGTCATAACTCAGTGTGGAAACCTGAGACAGAGGCTGTTGCTGCCGACAATGTGATAAAGACAAGTAATATGCTTAAATTCCCAGATTTATCCTTCAGAGAGAAGAGACTTTAATCTTCCCATATAATATAGTCAGGCTTTATTAATAGTCATTCATAGGTACAATATATAGGTTTGCTATATTATTCATGCACATTCATAGTTTGTCTGCAAGACATTACAGGCAACTGGTGCTAAAGTACAGCAATCAGCAGGAGCAGACCGAGTGTGATCCCAACCCTCAATTTTAAAGAACATTTTTAGGAGTGTAATGTCATTGGTAGTTAACCCTGTCGCCTCAACAAGAAAGTCCAGTGTTCAAATCTGCCTGCTCGCTAATATCCTGTCTGAGTGGAACTTGCATGTTTGCCTTGTGTCTGTCTGGGTTGCCTTCACGTTCTCTGGTTTCCTCCCACAGTCACGAAAGTTAGGTGTATTGGCAACTCTTAATTGCCTATTGGCGTGAATGTGTTTGCCATATCTTGTCTTTTGTATCTTTTCGATTGCATGCTGGGATAGGCTCCAGCATGCCCATGATCCTGAACAGGCTAAGCGGCTTTACAGAACAGATTGATGGACTCTCAATGGCAGATTTAACTAAATGTTTGACGGATCATTTACGTATACGTTCGACAATCTCGATAAAACTGTTCTATATAGATATAGTACAGTAAATAAATATTGAGCATCAAAGCTTGGTTATCGGAAAGGGATAATATCTAAATGTGTATATATATATATATATATATATATATACATGTATATATACTATATCTGTCTTGATTGCCACTGTTAATGCAAACATATAAAACTCATAGTATGGTTAGAAATTGCATTTTTCAAGAGGTCTCAATCAGAAATCAGGAGATTTTTTCTGTTGAGGTTAGATGTATTGTGGTAGAGTTGGTGAGTTTTGATGCACTGGATTAGAGCTGTCAAATTTAACTGGGCGAAAATGGACAAAGTTTCAACCCCACACTCGATCTCCATCAGACATTTGCCTGAATTTCATTGAATTGACCGATACCTTGCTTAATTATAGAGTGACAGGTGCACACAACAGCCTTTCTGAAAAGTTCTAAGAAGCTCCATTTGATTCCCTGTTTCATTATAACATTTAGAAACATAATTTCTTGATAAAATGACTCATCAAAGCAGTGTAATCAAGCTAGCTACGGACCCAGCAAAAACTGTTCATTTACAGATGGCTCTCTTCCATCAATTGGATGCCATCAGCACATGCTATGAAATGCTATGCAATACATCCAAACACATCTCTTTTACAGCAGTTTGGGAACAACATTCTGTGGTCTGTGGTCACTTCAGAGAGTGGACCGAGAGTAACTGTTCACTGAGGAGAGATAGGCCTGGATCTGGTCCTTCACCCATTTTCTGCGAAAGCTGCCAAAAAAGCTTTTGAGCCTGTGCCAGGGCTTTTGCAGTATGGCTGATTTAATTTAAGAGATCCAGAAAACTAACAGTAGAGATTGAAATGAATATGAATAGACTCTCGTCTTCCTTTTCCCCACATGCTGTCAAACACCATTGAGGATGAGCTTGCCTAATAGCAGCTTGCAGATGACCGTGGCATTCTCATCTCCTTGGCCGTCTGGATGGCCAATCATCCGGTGATAAAGCCAGGAAAGGTTGGACCACCATAAAGTCTCTGGAATGGATGGGAGTTAATAAATGCATTCATGATCTAACATATTATCATCTGACAATAGTTGTGTTGTGGCCATTTTAGTCAAGGGTTTTAAAATATGACAATTTTCTCAACATAAATAATAGAAAAACAAATACTGGGCCATACTGTTCCCATTAAAAAAAAAAAAAAAAAGTCAACATTCTTTGAAGCTCAGTAACAATTACCTGGACAGATTGTTCAGAGCCGGAGTGCGTGACATTGAGAGGAGGTGTACAATCTTCTTAATTTCATTTAACAAAACTTTCCATTCCATTACTCATTCCAAATCTTTACATTATTGGTATTCAAATCTTAAAGCCAGCAAACCAGTTTAGTGTCCGCTTTTCAACATCCAGTATTCACACTGCAATTTCTTCAGAAATTCCCTTCCCTAGTTCTTCATTACACTAAATTAAAATATGGCCATGTTTGATGAGCACTAGTAGAACTAAATAAAGAACTAACATCATTAAAAGTGCAGTCACTGCCTCAGTAACCGAGAGAATCTCCACAGGTCCAAGCAGCTGTTTCTCCAGTTTGCTGTAGCTCTTGCCATCCCTGGGTCTGTCGTCCTCTCTCAGTTGCGAGTCCATCTGGCCACCTGAGGATACCCTGGGACATAGAGCAACTGCCAGTAACAGGTCCAACATGGCCTACAGCTAACACAACTTTCTGTACACTAGAGTACTATACATGTACTCACAGAGTGCTACTCACATGTTCGGGCTTTCCACTCTGCCCCTTGTCTGTGTTGCGCAGTAGATCTCTTGCTTTTCCCCCTCTGCTGGCTGGCATCAACTCTGCATGGACGGCTGCGGTTGTCGAGTAGTGGACCCGCTCATTCTTTCTTCCCTCGACTTGCTGTGGTCAGTGTGCTCGCTGCTGTGTCAAAATGCCACCCTCTAGTAGCCAACAATTCCCAGACCTTGGGTTCTTGTTGCCTCATCTTTCTATCTCCAGTAAGGTCTTCCATTAGCCAGCTGGAGTCTGACTTTCAAAGGGCCTATGCAATTGGTAAAAGTTATTCCTGCTGAGCAAGAGAGGATAATTAAACAAGGCGTATCATGCACTGTGTAGTCCGCAAACTTCAGATCAACCTACCCAAAGCTCATCAGTAAGCAAATGGGTGCTGGTGAGCCAAACCAATTCCCCTAAATCTTCTTCTATTCACACTCAGACGTATGTTTATCCTTGAACGCTCAGTATTAATCTCTAGGCATCATGGATTCTATTGCACATGAATGTTTTATAGACTCAACTCGTTTGTTGCCTTGGCGTCTGCACACTACCCTTTGACACTCCCTTGGATACCATTACTCTGAATGTGCATATCATCTACAGTACATAGTGTTGGAACACGGCTACACCTCACGCCAATGTCACCATTAAGTTGGGGTTCTGGTATGAGCAAGTCTGGTTATTAACAAATATGAATGATATTGTATATTATTACAACTAATAATAGTCATTAAATCATAAATAGGGTTTGATAATAACTGACTCTGGCATGACATGGGTGCATTTGCTCAAAAAGACACTAAAATGGCTATCAGAAGGAATGAATAATTATCAAAATAATTATCATATTTAATATAATTATTAATTATATTAATTAGTATGACTTAAGTCACCTCAATGAGGGCACCACCTCCTTATCAGAATATCTGAATCAGAGGAAAATGATAATCAGTTAGTGTAGTCTCATAAAATAATCTCATAAAATATACTAGACAATGAATTAGAAAATCTGTTTAATAATTAAATGAATAACTATAAACACAATGACCATATCAATAGCTGGTAAAGGTTGAAGGATTTCAATAATAATTTGATAGTAGAGGTTGGCAATACTCACTGTTGTACAACATTAAACAAACCAGCATGTATATTCCAAAAGGCATTTATTAATAAGATAATGAATGTCAAAAACACACAATATCTAATAAAAAAAAAAGGGAATATGTACACACATGTGAGAGTGTGTGTATGTGGAAGAAAGAAAGAGGGTGGCGAGACAACCTAAAGTTACCTGTTAGCTCAATGCAACAGATCACACAATACAGTTCAGTGAATAAAAAACAAATTAACAGATGTACATACGTTTACAACAGTATAACAGTTGTATGCTTACTTGGCCGTGTAATGTTAATGTACCTACGAAATGATATACTAAACCCAATCGAGGTTCAGTTCATGAACGGAAAGGCTTCTTAGCTCTCAGCTCTTAGATTAGCTGGTGAATCCTTTGAGATGAAGGAAAGCAGCGTGTTGTTTTCTATGTGTCGTGTTGTCGATCGAGTCGTTATGTCTTTCTGCTGTTTACAGCTTGTTAAGCTGTGTGCGAGACAGAGGAAACCGGACGCTCCATTTGTTATCCTGCAGAATACAGTTAGCTCCTTGCTAACTACTTATTGCTCCTATTGTGAAAGCAGGACGGCTGTGCCATTAAAGGAGAAGGTACAGTGATCAGAGAGCCATCCGATGCTCGACAGCGATAACATCGGGAACCGCGTGGCACGGAGGAAGTCCGTGGAGGAGGACAGCCGCCAAGGAAAGAACACATGGCTGTGTTTTGGTTTTATCAGCTGAGTTTTCTCACCTACGTGCAAAAAAGTGACGTCAGGTTGCAGAAAGTGAGGGAGGGTCTAGACACAAAGGATCATGGGAAATTTTGTCCAACAGCTCAATCTCCACACAGTGAGGAACCCAACAATACTTACATCTGTTTTTCCATTGGTTTGCAAATGCTTTGTTGCCACCTACAGACAAACCAGATCCAATCCTCTGACCTACTTTGTGTCCTCTTTGTTCAGTTCCTGTAAGCCCTAAATAATTTTTAGACTTTCTCATTTCTCTGTTTAACATGCAATGTGGATTTGATGTAGAATTTTAGTAGGAAATTGGCTTCTTCTTTCCCATCACATATATGACTTAGCAACTTCTTTCCTTGGGGTGGAGCATATTCACTAACCGGAAAAGGCAGCTATGGCAAAATACATTGAGACAACATTGAGATTAATCTGACCCAATACTACCAGAAGCAAGGCTTTATGGATCTGATGGATTGTGCTTTTAGATCCAACGTCAACTTCCAAAGACTGAACTAATTCCCTGTAAAGAATTTTTGTCCAGCACAGGTCTGACGTCCACTCACAAGCAACATTTACAGGATCCATAGTTTGATGAATTGATGTGATTGTATGGATTGATTTCTGACATAATTAGAACAAAATATGAAAAGTACAAAAAAAATGAAACAAATTAGGAACGATTAAAATAGAATTAGGAAAAAAGTCATCTGAAGTGAATTCAAAGTTATTTAAAAGATGATCCTGATGTTAAGCTTGTGATTCTCAAGAAGAGAGTTTGCTCCTGCTGAACGTGTTTCTCGGTGATATCTTCATCATATGCTAAGACTATCAGGTCCTCCAATGACTGTTAGAGAACCAGCTGGTTTGTCAAGGTCAGCAGGTGTAAATTCCATGTGTCCAACATCTCCCTCTTGGGTCTTTCAAATGAACGTGTATAGACGGATCCAGCCAAGGTCAAAACGGTGACAGAAGGGCCTCAGTCAGATGCATTCAATCAGCTCCAGTGTTTCTGGGGATTTGTCAGTGTTGATTGCCATATCCTCCATGACCTCAACTCACTGACAGCCCATCTCACTGTCTTACCTCGATCTTCTCTATTTTGTTTGGACTCCTGAAACTGACCAGGAGTGAAAACAACATTTCCCACCACCGTCTAAGGTGACCTCTCCCTTTGCTTTGCTGGAATCGTTTTATCTTGTGCTATCCCAAAGAGGAAATAAGTCATCACACATAGGCAACAATATAACATTATAGTTATATAGTATTATACAGTAGAATGTTGTATAGGTTTGACATATACGTGGAGGCAGCTGGAGGGAGCTTCATACCATTTCTTGATTTGGATGGACCACAGCAACCTGGCATTCATTCAGACTGCTAAGTGGCTGAGCACAGAGGAAGCCAGTTTGGCCATCTTTTTCAACCTGCTGTTCGTTAGAGACCTTTCATTTGGGTGTAGGCTAACAAACCAAGTTCAAAAGTCCTCTTAAGATCAGCTTCAACCAGCCTGTGCATTCTTGTAGAATGTTGAGAACTGCTTTTGAAGGCGCGGGGGGGGGGTGGTAGTCTAGTGGTCTAGTAGTCAGGCTTTTAAATAGAACAGCGGAAGTTTGTGAGTTCAATAGCTGCCACCATTGAGCTCCTGAGCAAGGAACTTAGCCCCAAGTTGCTCAAGTTGTCCATGTAGTTAGTTCAGTGTAAGTCGCTCTGGATAAGAGCGTCTGCTAAATGACCTGTAATTTAATGTAACAAGACACATAAATATTTCAAACAACCTCCACAGATTACCCAAAAAGTAAATGCACATGGTTGATTAAACTTGATGTACAGTGGTGAAAGTAACAGAAAAATCCTAATGCCATTCACAGTATAATTCAGCCAATGCCACAGTATCAACCTGAACAGCCTGTAAAGCTTATGAAAGTACTGCAATATTCAACCCAACAAGTAACGCCTTAGTATAATTATGTTCATTTATGTGTGAGTAAAGTTCACAAAAGGCAAGTGTGACCTGGCAACAGTTTTTTTTTTTTTTTACATGCATCAAACTTTCAATTTCTTTCAACAATTTAACTGTAGGGTGTTGGGGTAATTGCTACTTCAGCAGCACTGGGTAAGGTAGCCAATCAGAGCACAGGTACTTTCACCGTGAATGTATGCGAGTAATTGCCTCAATAAAACTGCCAGCCTCCATGTTTGGTCTCCATCTCATTATTGATTGAGAGCTTTCCAAGATATTACACCAACAAAAGGCAAATCAAGGCGTTGATTTTTTTAAATGTGTGTGAGTGTGAGATGAGGTAATACACAAAAAAATAAAAATAATGACAGACAAATAATTCTGTATATAGCACCAAATTGGTCGGCTTACTTCAAGCTAATGGTTGAATTTTTATTCTATCATTTATTTATGTTGCACTCACATTGGTTGGGCTTATTTGAAGCTATTGTACTGCACTTATATGACTACACCTATTTGAAGGTAATGTGCTTTCAAGATTCTTGCTGTTCGGAGTCGTATCCTTGTGATTGCACTTATTGTAAGTCGCTTTGGACAAATGCGTCAGCTAAATGTAATGTCATGTAATACACATTTATTGAATGCAGGTTTAGCAGTAAAATATATGGTTGATAGCTGCAAGTACCAGATGGCATCACTTCACAATACATTTGGTGACCTGTTGCTGAGATATTTAAATATTCCAACAATGTTGCTGTTTGCAACAATAGTTTTTTGTAATAAATGCTCACTGAAATAAGCACTGTACATATTGTTTTTCATTGTATTTTTATGATAAAGTGTCTATCCCAATGAAAGGCTGTTCTGAAACATTCCTTATATATCTAAACACAGCAACACGAGTTGCAACTCTATTAAATATAATGTGCTAATTAATAACCCGTCAATCCCACATAAATGATAATGTCACATATTTGGAACCTGTCCCCATTAGTGATAAAACTTTCAAATGTAATTTTTCATTCAATACATTTTTTTAACGTATCAACAACGTTATCTATGTCTATTCATGTAACCGTGCAAATAAAAACCCTTTGTTCTGAAGAAATATCCCAATAAATCATAGCCTACACAACAGAAAACGATGTTGTAACTCGTGACATAGAATGGCTCAGCCAACTGATTGGCCTGAGTATACACTGGACCATTTCATGTTTGTTTCTAATCAAGTCAAGTTTTCAAGTGCTATTTTCCTTTGTTCTCATGAGTGGACTAGGTTTTATAATATCATATAGTTTCATAGTGAAGTTATGTCGTGAAGTGCTTGAGTTTAAAGGTGACAGCTCTGTTAGAGTAATGCAGTAAAGAAAAGCATGTCGACCTAACTAATGCTTAGCAACTTTTTCTCACTCCAATACTGACATGAACGGAATTATACACTGCTCAATTAAGGAGTTTTAAATTAATCTTACCATAATTTCCCTTTTCAAATATTTATTTTTACACAAAAATTCTAAGGTGATAACTTACAATTACAAATCTCACGTCAAACTCAAACGTTAGGGCAATAACAGCTGGCTCACTTACGCGGCTTTGTATCCGCTTAAGCTGATCATTGTAAATCACTGCTTTTTTGCAAGAGATTAAGTGGCTGATCACTGTTTGATATAGCCAGGGTGCAGATAACATACAGCACACAACAGCAAAAACAATGAAGTGATCAGCATGTGCCGTATCCATTATTGACAATTATCTCTGTAATTCTTTCTCTTTGCCCCTAATCCTCTTCATGAGTCCTCCTCCTCATGTTTCAAATTCATACCTTTTTTTCCAGCATCCCCTGACTCTTTGTTCTTTCTTTTGTCTCTCTCCTTTTCTTTCTTCTCAGCGTCTCTGTATCTGTTGCTGCACCACCTGCCCAATACTAGCTCTCAGCAGGACACAGTCATTACAGTGATCAGAGGAATGCCATGCACAGCTATGTAATTCTTCCTAGATGACTCAAGATTTTGCCTGACAGTGAGGGCCCGGCTGGGACACAATACACTCAAATCTGGTGTGAAATTGGGTGAAACATAATTGCTTTGTTGTTAAAAATCAATATTTTCAACAATTTGAATACTATATGGACCTTCAATGTATTTGTAAATGTACACACCAGCTGATTTACAAAATTGGACCATTACAAAGAAAAAGATTGAGAAATATTTCTGATGGCACCTATAGAACATCTAGTTGTTTCACACATTTCTGTGTGAAAATCGACTCTGAGCGCACTGCTGCTTTCTGTTTACAGCACCGACAACGACACAGTTGTTTAACTATAATGGAAGTCAATTTGTTTGAAAAATTTGAGGTCGTGGCTCGCAGAAAGCTGTAGCAATTGTCAGTGTGCATGTTTTCGTTTGCACACACGTGAACACATTTGTCTCGACTGGAAGACTGGATATTGTGCTGCTTGAAACATTGCGGAGAAGAATATCTATATGAGTGAACGTGGTCACATTTGGAAAGGGAGGCTAAACACGACGTATTCTTTGTCTTGTAGCATTTCAGTAATTATTGTTTAGCACTTGGACTTTTGTGATGTGCTTTGTAATGCAGTATTTCACTTTTTTTCCGTCAACCTCGTGGTGGGAATTGCCATTTTTAATGGAATTTTATAAACACTGAAGGCTTGTAAGCTACTCAGAAGATCACAAGTTTACAGTTACTGACAGTGATCTGTAGTTATCTATTAATACAACAAAGATTGATTACAACATTTATGAAAAGAGATCACAGGTAGGCTACTTAATTTTGGTCCAGTCAAGGTGAACAGTCAAAGGTACTTCGTTGTGGAGAATTATTAAGAGCAATTGAGTGCCTTGAGCAAGCGATAACATATACTCATTTTGTTGTGTGTGTGTGTTTATCTGTTTCAATTCTGCTGTTGTCAAAAGATTGTAGATTCATTCTTGTTTACCTAGCCCAACATGTTTTTAATTGTATTTTGATTGTGCATAACTACCATTTGTTTTATAACTTGGTAGCAAGCAGCAAGATAAATACAATACAATTGGATATTAGATCTCAAAAGGGAAAGACAGAGAAACGTTTGAGAAACGGAGCGAAGCAAAATACTAGTTTCAAGTTCGGTTAAGTCTTTTAAGTTACAGTTTGTTAATTAAGGGAAAAACCAGAAGGGTTGTATTGTTTTGTAACCCTGTAAAATGGGAAAGTTACCCTTGTTTGGATCTGTTTTCTCGGTAATTTGGGTTAATGGAACTTAATTGGCGCGAACGCCGAAACTCAGCCGTGGACTGTTGCTGGCTAGCTGAGCTGCCACTTGAGTGTGTGTAGGAAACAGGTTTTACACCACACTTCCGAGCGAGTATGGTCACCATCACACTATGTACACTGAATTCCTATGGACATTTAAAGTTATGTCGAAAAGAGGTTTTATTTGTATTACTGGATAGTGTGCTTCTGATGTTGCCACGCACACTGCTACAGTATTGCTGCTCCGTACTTCCCGCTGCATGTGAGAGGAGCCAGCTTGACGCACACGCGGGAACACTTCTCCAACACACCGCTGGACAAAGTGTTTGCAAAACCGTTTACCATCAGCTTCCTGCTCTTCCAAGGAGCAGTGACTACTGACTTAACACTTTATTACGAGGATTCAAATGATCTTGCATGTGTGCACCGAGGATATGCTATCATAGGCCAAGGGGCCTTTTCACACCTGAAAGCAATGACCATCAAAAAAAAGTTTTCACTGTAGAAACCTAGGTTTAATTTTATCGGACCAAGGTTTGGCTGTTTGGTCCAGGTGTAATCTTATATGGTGTGAAAGGGCCCTAAATTAGAAAAATCCCAGGTATTCAGAGCTGTGCTTTAAGTTTTTAAATAAATAATTTGAATTCCAGGAATGTGGGAGACAACTAGAGAAACATGACGAAACCTACTCAAACATGCACACAAGACAAACTGGGCTGTGGCTTGTGTTCAGTACTTTCTAGCAGTGCCTATATGTCAATATGCAACCTTAACTATGTTGGTTACTGTTTTTTGGTTAATACCGGCTTTGCGTCCATTATCAGATCTGTTTACAGATACAGAAAGATAGATAGATCGATAGATAGATCTATAACCATAAATAAGTCAGCATTAAAATGTCCAAAAAACTATAAATAAGAGAATTAAGGCTAAAGCGTCATAATACTTTAAATCCCGGGTTAAATGCACTTGTCCGGTTGTTTGTGGTTTGCTTCCGCCTGCCATCACCGAGAGGAGTTGGACAGTCGTATGGCCGGGGGAACAAAAGAGTTCTTGAGCCGGTCTGTGGAGCAGGACTGAGACAGCAGTCTGCTGCTGAACATGTTCCTCTGCCTGGTGAATGTGCTGTGCAGAGGGTGGTGGGCGTTGTCCAGGATGGATAACAGTTTATCCAAGGTCCTTCTCTCTGCCACTGTCACCAGGGAGTCCAGCTCTGTGCCCACTAACAGAGCCAGCCCTCCTCACCAGTCTGTCCAGCCGCCCTGCGTCCCTCTTCTTGCTGCTTCCTCCCCAACACACCACAGCATAGAAGAGATGTGCCAAATGTATGTGCCAAATATGACCTGGATACGGATTTGTGCACATGCCTCATTCTGTTTTGAAAAGGAGATCACATGTATTCGGCACAATACCGAGAAAAGACACAACTTCATATATTTTTTGTTTGCTGTCCCAGTACCTGTCGCATCAAATGACTCAATTTACATTCACACAGGTAATTCACTCTCCATATTTATTTGGTATTCTCTATTTAGGATTTGTTTGACCAATTCAATTGTGTTTTCTTCTGGCCTAAAAGGTAACAGTATTTGCTCAGCTGTGCTTTGGAATTAACATCCAGGCTCATGCACCAGATTGTGTGCCCGGACCTTTCTAACGGGCCATGCCTGCAGTGGTGTATTTGAATACACAGGCATGGAGCAGCATCATCTGCTGGGAAAAGTCAGATCAAATGACCGCTTCAGATTTGCCAAAGTCATTAATTTCACATGCTGGCAGTGGAAGTCCTTGTGGCTACTGAATGAGAAATGTTTTCAATCAAAAATTTTAATTCTTATTCAATCATCACAACTGCCATTGGGGGCCCAGGAGTCAGTATTCACAACCAGAACCAAGAACAAAGACAGAACAGAAAAGAAATACCCTTTACCAATGCACACTTTTTGCAGTTGGCCGAAAAATGTTTGTCTCTTTTGTATAATTTCTCCCTCTCAGATTAAGCGAAGACATGCTGCTTTTGTTCCCCTGGATTGTGATGAAATAAGAATTAAGTGATTGATGACTTTGACCCCTCCCAAGTTGATGCTGTGACCGGTTTTATTCTGGTGTTCATGGACAGCTGATGTTGTCTGCCTCCAGTGTTTTGATTCAGTCTCTTGTTCAGAGTTTTTCACCAATGTAGTGTTCCACTCAGCTGTTGCATGTAGTGTGATACACTACTCCACTACTTTTCCTCTCCAGTTGGGCACAGTCTTTAAGTTTTACTAGCAGAGATCTTAAAGTGGCCATCTTTAAGATTTCAGTCCTGGTTGATATGGCGCCACCCTATTTACTAGTAGTAACAGTAACTGCGGTTTAGTTTAACAGGTCTCAGAATACTAGGGGGCGGCAAAGCAAACTATTGTTGTTTTAATAAAGAAGTCAGGCAATAATTGGCCTTTTTCCATCATTCTGTGAGCAACCTGATCTGATTTTATGCTGCACATGGCTTGAGTCTGCGAACAGCGACAGTGAAAGTAGTTGTTACCTGGCTGAGAATACGCCTGTTGCCTGCAGCTCTTGATCTAACAGCTCACTGTGGCTGCTCCTGACTGTTCCATTACTCCCTGCAATAACTGATCTGCTGCCAAAAAACACTCCAAATTACTGTTGTATGGTTTTGTATATACTGCACATCCCACTTGCTATCCTTCTCCCTTTTTTCTGTGTGGTTTAGAGTTGTTATCTACATTTGAATTTGCTTTCATGCATTTTACCATCTTATTAATGCAATTGTATTGCAAAAATGAAATGATAGAGCTTTACCAGTGCAGCAGAAAACAAAATGAAACCCATTATATAAATATCAGGTGAAACTGATGTTGGGATTGGGTCTGGCTGGACCTTAAATGGATTCTTTAAACAGTGCTAAAAGATGATTGAATGGTCCCAGTTTGGTTTTCTGTGTGTTAAGAACAAGGTGTGTTTGTTTAGGTTAGTGTTCTGAGCCTCTGCAGGGTTTACAGGCTCGAGCCACCGGAGTGGCTTCACCTGTGTTCGTGCAGCACACAGCAGAAGGTGGTATTTCAGCCTATATTTGCTGTATGTGGATGGCTACCAATTACTTGCTGGTGAATCACTGCTTCGATCACAGTTTTGATTGCTCGGTTTTGCTCAGCTTGTTTGTGAATATTGTTTTACACCCCAGGCATCTCCTGAGCAACCTGTTAATAGGGCAATAGGTCTGAAACAGCATGTAGGTTGAGAGCCCTCACTTTACTATGCTGTTTGTTTGTCATATTTTGTACAATAAAGATAGTTATTTTATTATAATGGTGTGTTTGGGCCTTCTATACCTCAACCGCTCAACACCTCATCTTCTCTTCTGCTCCTTGGTTTTAGTTTGTTGCACTGCATTAAGAAAGCTTTACATCAAGATAAACCTGGACAGTAAATAAACAGTATTTACCTAAACTGTAAATTTCTCCTAGAGAGAATTGTTTGGCAAGTAAATCAAAATGACCATTTCTGGGAATGAGGATGTGAAAACACTCAAATTTCAAGCAAAACACATTTATGGAGTGAAGGAGACATGCACACAGCATTACAGGAAGTTATGTGACTCTCTCTTCTCCTCTACTTTTAGGCAAATTTCTGTTTGCCGTTTGCAATTCCATTGAAAGAATCGAAGGATTAATCAGCAGCAAAAAGTTGATAGCTCTCCATGTTTTCTTCTCCGTCAAAGAACGCCATCTGCACTGCCTTCCTGATTAATGAGCAGGTGGGGGAGGAAGCATTTTCATCATGGTGTGCGTTGAGGCAAACAAAAAGTGAATTTTCTTTTCCCAGAATACCAAAACAATATCAAGTAAAATGTTCTATTCTGTCAATACAAATGTATACAATACACATCATTTTAATACAGGTTTTGTTTTCACCATGTAAACATAAACTCAGCACTCCGTAACTGTAATTTTGCAAGCTTGATTTAAAGCATAATGTACAATAAAAATAGAATAAACCTACTTTTGTTCCTTATATTGTGGAACGCTGATTTGTGTTCATCTGTGTTCCAATGCTGGAGAAAGAGGACCAAGCATGTGATCATTCGTGAAGTCCTGAGGGGATAAAACCTGCGGCTGCTGCTCCTCTGATGAATTAGATTGAATTTGTGGAATCAAAGGCTTTTTCCCACTCTACACTAAATTGCCATTTTGTCAAACGTTGAGTGTGATTTGGATCGTTTGCAATTTTCATTCACTATAACATTTTGTAGTAACTTATAAGTGCACCACCCAGTGTTGGCAACTCTTTTCCAATGAAAGTAGCTAGCACTCGCTCCAAAAGTCGCTCACATTATTTTAAGGAGTCACAATTCATTCTTGTCCCAGTCTGTAGTGTTCATTACAACAGTTATTGCAGTTTTTTTTTTTTTTTTCAAGAGAAAATCTAATATAAATATTTATTTTTTGACTGGGACTGAAGTCTAGAGCAGCGTTTCCACCTCATGGCACGTCTCTACTCGACTCAACTCACTTTTGGTACCAGGTACTTTTCAGAATTTCGTTTTCAACTGCAGATGGTACCCCCTCAGTGTAGGCGGGCTGATCAGCTGTTCTCCGTAGCGACACTGATTGAAACTGCCTCGTAAACGGAGGAATGTCTGCACCTCGTCAATTGTAATTGTAAGGCGTGGTGAACGGCGTAGTATTTCTGGCTGCCATAGAAAAAAAATTATAATAATAAATAAAAATAATGATAATAATGATCTGAGTTGAGAGAAAATTTTCTACAAGAACTACTAAAGTTCTAAAAGAACTACGCTCTTCATGGTAGTTAGCTATTTAAAAAGGCAGGGTTTCTGCAGAATGTCCTACAGACGACTCTCTTTGACAAATCAGTGGTCTGCAGTTTTTTCAACGTCATCTTTTAGTATCGACTCAACATCAGCTGAGGTGATGCTAAAATAAAATACCAGGTACTATCCACAACTTTTTCTAATGGAAAAGCAAAAAATTGCGAGTTGAGTTGAGCCGTACCATGCAGTAGAAACAGTAGCTTGAGGTTCTCATACCAGGTTCAAGTTACTCATACGACTGGGAAAAGATTATGGTTTTGGTTAGAAGAGAGTCATGCTTTTGTTGCCATTAGCGGATGTTGTAGGGAAAACAATTTTAAATATGATTACTTTTTTCAGGTGTGTTTACTATGAACATTTTGTGTTCATGAGAGACTGTAATTAGAGTTTGTTGCTGGATATGGTTCTACACTACAGGATGCAAATAAATACAAGCCACATGCACTGATGTGTGGCTGTCATGTCTGCAATGAGATACTTTGATAGCGCACAAGGCAAACTGGCATCACAAGGAAGGAGCCGAGTAGATGTGGGCTGAATCCCTGACAATCATCAGCAACAACATAAGAATCATACTTAAAATCAATAACAGCAGTAGTCGCTACACTGGTTATAAGGCTGTCAACCTCTTATTACTCCCATTTACAATATCCTCTGATGACATTATGGATAAGGCTCTGTTTCCTTTTTGCAAGTGTTTTAATGTAACACTGTAAAATTTTGAAGGTCAAATTAATAGTATGTACATTCCCTTCTGTACTGAATACCACCATTACAGTTAACGGAATCTCCACAGTGCATGCACAGCTGGGAATGGAATATATGATCTTTAAATTAACTAAACAGAGTTGCGCTCCATTAATATTATATACAAATAAAGTCTTCCTAATTGATACAGCACAGGTGTTTGTTAGTCAGGAAGGCTTCATGCAATAAGTTAGGGGCTTGGTTTTTAATTACCTTAGGGATTTGCTCATTTACATTCTGCCTCTAAAAGTCTCCTGTTGATACGTGTGTGTGTGTGTGTGTGTGTGTTCATGTGTCCGTGTGTGTGTGTGTGTGTGTGTGTGTGTATACATGCTCAAAAGTGGTTTGAGGGTGCGGGTAAAGAATCAATAGAGATTTAATGGAAAACAGGATGTCCTCAGGTAAAATTCCGACCAAAATACTGCATGAAATTCAATCTGTGGGATTATTTTATGCGAATGGGATGGAGGACGGAGAAAAAGGAAGGAAAGGCACTCCATCTGGGCCCTCGTGTACACTTCTATTCCTGAAGGTCAGAAAGCTTGTTATAGTGGACAAACATTAGACGTCCAGTGGTGCTGCCTTCTCATTAATCTCTTCTTCTCATCCAAGGCAAAAGCTGTAAAATGGTCTACATACACTGACATATATCAACAGTCCACATCTCTGATGTAGAACTTCACAAGGTGATGCGCGTCACAACCGTGGCGGCTCATCCTTTATTTAATAACCAAAAGCTTCTGCCTCATCCCTCTGGCTGAGAACAAGCCGTGTATCTAAAGGGCCTTCACACTGGTCACGCAAATTTCATGAAGATCATCTTTCCTCAAGATTTCTTTTCACTTCTAAAAATTAAATGTTACACAGAAGAGCGTATTGAATTCATGTAACGGGAAGACATGGCAAAAATAGTCTATAATCACTGGCTAACACATTGAAATGTTCTGCAAAAAAAAGCATTCATATATAATACTAATTTACCTCACAAAATACATTTTGAAGTAAACTAGTGATGGGCGGATGAAGCCTTATGAAGCTTTGGTGGCTTTCTTTCTTTTTGTGCCGAAAACAGATTTGAAGCTTCGCGGCTTCAAACGCGGCAAGCACAGTGACAACGGGTAGCTTGCACAACTTAGCAGCCCTTCGACACAGCCGCCCTTCAAGACGAAGTACCACCACACCTCACTGTTTGTAATAGTTTTAGTTTCTCATGTGAATTAAAAGTTCCACATGTATGTAACATTTCGCATGAATCGCAATATGATTTGAAAAAGGATATAATCATTAAATGTATCGTATGTGTCGTATTGCTTTCATTTTACGTCACATGGTGGATATGTTCTCATACTTCTGACTGTATTTTTAGTGTAAATGTATATTTCTCAATGATTCTCCTGTCTTCTTGTCATACTCAAGTGCCTAACTGCAAAGCTGTCCAACTGAATGAAGTGCTTTTTTTGAAGCAGCAGTGACGTTTGAAGCGTCAAACATCATAAGTCATGTGGTGATCCTCATTTGACACAATGTGTTGAAACGAGGGGGCTTTATGGGAGTGAAACAAGCTTCATAGCTATGGTATCATTACTTTATTAATCATCACGTCTCTAAAGTAAATATTGCTGTCTGGCCATTCATTGGCAACGTTATTTTTTTTTTTACAATCTAGCAAATTCTAAACCATAAAGTACAGGACACTGGCGATCTGACTTTGCATATTACATTCCATGTGCTTTTATATTTAGGCTTATAACCTAATAATAATAGCAATGACACCAGTACAGCAGAGAGAAACAGAAGAAAGACAAAGAATAGTCCTTATGTCACGACTTAGGGCTGTCATCACACTTACAAATGCAAGACATGCACTGGAGTCCACTAAACAACTGTTGTTGTGGATGTAAAAGTGTGTAGGAAATGAACACTTCCCTCCTATTATTTCACACCAGAAGTGATAATGTCCCACCTCCACTCCACTCCACACCGACACAACATTGAACTTATATTCACATAGAAACGGTTTTACATGTATTACAAATGTTTTTGCTCATCATATTTGATTTCAGTGTTGCCACTTTGCATTTTAGTGTTTTTTTTTTTGTGCATTCACAGATGCATTCTTAACGTGGATAGGATTCAGAAATGGGCAACAATGAGTTTTATTTTTTTATCTATTTTTATTATCCAGTAATTCCACTGGAAAAGTTGCCATAGTTCAAACAGGATATTTAGAAAATGTTGATCTCAGGGCTTTTATTTTCCTCGAGCGCTACATTAACATGCACTGCCTCACACATCATTTCATAGTCTCAATTTAATTGCTCTCCATTAATTACATATTCTGACTGAGCAGTGGATTTGCATAGATTTCACATGCAAGTGTGACCTACTGTTATGTTGTGTGGGTGAAAAGGTTTCTACTCACTGATACGGTATGAATACAGTATGCAGTTGCAACCTGCTCCACCAGAAAACACCACTGTAGGCTTGGACACATTATTTTAGCTTTCAGTATGTGCCAAGTCCAGGCTGAGCTAAGGTTCAGGGTTGATTGTGGTGGAAGTATGGCGTGTTTGTTCTTAACAATATCTTTGTTTCTGTGAACAATAACACACCTGGATTTGTGGAAAGATTCCTTTTTATTAACCAAACCAATGTTTGTATAATTTGAGATTACACGTCTCTTTACAGTTTGAACAGTATGAACTGCGTGAATTGCCAAATTCTGAAATTTTAAATTTGAAAAAAAAAAATGTCGTTACATTTTCCTTTTTGCAGTTTTAGTTTTACTCCAGATTTAGTTTTAGTTTTGATGTCTCTAAAAATACACTGGTTTAGCCAAATAAGGAAAGAAAATGGACCCTTATATGTTCAGAGATGTAAATTAAGAATGCCCATATGTGTTCTAACAGTGGGAGCAGCAGAAATTTATTTTATGGATATATCTGTACAATGCAGGCTAAAAAATGCAATCACCTACGAGGGAGCTAACTTATTTAACAGGAGAGCTGGCGAAGTTAACTAGCAAGAGAGAATCTCAATAGTGTTGAAAGCCTTGTTGGATCCTCCTGTGTAAATGTAAGAACAAACTGCCAACTTTTCAATGTCATTTTGTATTCACCATTTTCTTTTTTGGAAAAAGAAAAGAAAATGGAAACAATGTATGAAAGCTGATCATGCCCTCGACTACAAATTCTAATGAAACCATGACTTAATGAAGACAAAAACCTGCACTCAGACAGCTTTTGAGACTTAACGTTGCTGTCTTTAATTTCATAGCTACCCCCGCTGTTGACTAACTGTTGGCTTTCAGTTCTTTCTCTGAAAGCTCCTCGACTGCAAACACCATCATTGGCTAGTTCTGAAATGTATCTCCTTTTTTCTCTTTTGTTTTATATCCCTGGGGCAATGGAGGCCATTCTGCTGCCCACAGCACATTCCCCTGAAAATACCTTTGGGGATCCTTTTCTCAGTGGCAATGCCATCACTCTTATCGTCAGTCCCCTGAGTGCCATTGTGCTGCAGCCTACCTGTCCTGACAAGCAGGGAGGCACTCGAAATGCAATGGCATATCATGACTTTCTGCAAGGGATCTCTAATGAGAATGTATGAGACTAATGTGTTCATTTGGGAAATAAAAAAACTAAATAAAGAAGAGAAATTGTTTCAGTATAGTAACAATTAAACTTGTAAAAACAAAAAAGAAAATGGTTCATGCAAAGCTTAACCGCTAATAATAGATTTCTTTTATCATTTAGCATTGCAAATAAGCATTTACCAGTGAAATGAAATGGACATTAACTGTCTCCTAAGGCCAGTTAATACTCTCCGGTATTTAGTTATTGGAGAATCTCGAAGTCTGGCGAGCCTTTGTGTTTCACAGCGGATTTCTGTATATTTTTCATCCATGCTGAGAAATGACAACGCTGATTTATTTGGCTTGCCTTTTGTAGGGTTTTTTCTGTTGGGACATTTCTAACATTTTCTACATTACATTGACATTTCCTGCATGCTACAACTACTTACCATAGTCTAGAATTCTCACTTCAATGTTACTCGTATCTATGAAAGTCTTTACTTGTTAATGAAGTGATGGTGTTCTCATAACTCCCATCAAACCAAAAACAATGTACACAAGAGGAATCTCAATGTCCCTTATTCATTTTCTTCTATTCTTAATTCTCTGATATCAAACATATATGTAACTTTGTGCAGATTTCTGTCACTCTGTTGCATATTTGATTCCTTTTATTCATTATTAATGTCTGAAGAGCTTTCTTTCACAGAATGCTCACATTTTAATTTAATATATATGCTGTCTTATTTCTGGTTTAGAGGAGAGGGGGAAACTATGTCACATTATTTCAGCAGAAAATGCCATTACCCGACTAATTCAAAAATATTTCTTGTCAGTACTTTCACACTGACATGAGAATTAAAATCCCCCATGACAACTAAAATCCTAATAAACGACTTCCATTCATGTAGGCATGCAAAGTAATTTAAGAGCATTACAGGGTTTTGCCTGACTTTCAGTATTAGTATTACCATTGTGTGTTTTTACTTAATTTTCTTTATTGGGTATTCATTAAATGATAAAGGCCACCTCAGTTTGCTTCACAGTCAGGCCATATTCCTACACTACTATAACAGTTATATTTGTAATAAGCAAACTATGCACTTACACATTTAACATTGATGTAAGTGGTCCCCCTCTCTCTTTATGCTATAGTGTTTTGATATAATATGTATAAGATAGTTGTAGATGCAAATATTTCATTTATTGGTATATACTCTGGGGATAATTATGTATTTATAATGTGTATGTGGCATGATTATGAGTATTCATGTTTAGTTTGTTACATCATTTTTCAGGGGAAAGAAAAAGCATAAATTAGAAGTTTTAAAAATGTTAATCAATTGTCATCTTCATATTCATATTTTAATACTGAATTTACTGTGTACTGTGACATGATTGCGTTATGTCATGATTACATGTAGATCTGGGAATATTTACGTCAGTCATTGGTGGAAAAATCAAAGTTTTACTTCAATAAAATATTGGAAAACTGATAAAAACTCATATTGAAGTAGAGATAAACGCAGAAGCACATACGGCTTGTTAAGACCCGATGGATGTGTTTCAAAAATCTTCAATTGCTTCAAGAAAATGTGACGGTTGCCTGCACAACAGCATAAAAACGACATGTTTGGAGGGCTCAGGGTCAATGGTATGTTCACATGCCAGCGCACTATTAGTTACACTGATAGAATGGCATTTTGTGGCAGCAGTTCTCTTCCACGATCAATACCGTTTTTCCAATAGTTGAGGAGGTACAATTGAGTTTGAGGATTGTTATTAAGTAAAAGCAGTGAAGAGTACAACCTCTAATCCAGTCAGTTGTCAGGGCAATACAATAGGAAAATACATGTGTTAAAGGAAGAAATACTGCACAGCTTCTTTTTGAGCATGAACAACTGTCACTATACCAGAAATCCATACCAATACCAGTGAAATTCCACGATTTTCTATACCAATTCGATACCACGGCAAAAAAAACTAAAGAAAGCAATAAATCCCATGTACTGGTTAAACAGGTCATAATTCACTCTCTAACATCTATTTTTTTATTGCTGTGAAAACCATATTTATTCAAGGCACTGGCCAAAAAAGGCATTTTTCAAGTTTACATTTGAACATGTCATGATAATGTTATAATTTACCTTCACTCAATATAAATGTTTTAATGAATAGAGCATGAATGCACAGTGCAACTCTATGAAACCTCGCTCCTCAGCTAAAGTTAACTTGTGGATTTGTTCTTCACGAAGTAGCATTATCAGGTAAAAAACACATTTTTTTGTGTGTGTGTGTGTGTGTGTACATATATATATATATACGTGTGTATATATATATATATATATGTGTACATATATATAGAATTGCAAACATAACAATAATTTCCGCCACAATATCTTCATACAGGTAGCATTGTTTTTTCACAAATATTGAAAATAAAAAGTCCCAAGTAATAAAAGCAATCGTATTTAGTAATAGTAATAGTAATAGTAAGCAATAGCAAAGTATTTTACTCAAATTGCCGTCTTAATTTATGTGCTTGCATATTGTCTTTTGTTGATCTGTAAGTACAAATCTTAACTCCTTGGTCACCAGCAAAGATCTGCATACAAAGTTAACCATAGTGCCTGAGATTATTATTTTTCTCTTGTGACTGAACTAGGCCTGAATGAACTTGAAGTCCTTGCCAAACCTCCTACTTGGGGCTAGCCCGGGGAAAAACACATGACCGCTGGCCGTCTAGTCACTGTGCTGAGGTGAGCCACAAATGGTGATGCCCAGAGCAAAGATAGGTGAAGAACAACATCTGCAGGCACGTGTCCTTCATCTAAGATGTTGGAGTGCGACCCACAACTACAGTGGGTGTGTGACTGTCCACGTCCTGTGACTCTTTTGTTTCCTCCTAATCCATATCGATGCACTTTCTCAATCCACCTGCTGGTATGTCAGATGTTCATATTGCCATTTTTTTTCTTTGCTCGTTCTTACAATATCTACACATAACTATGACATACTGTATACAGTACAACAGATAAGGTTAGACTCGAAACTATAACCACCTGTTGTTTGGTTACATATTCTTGGATAGACAGCGAGCAGTGTTTATAGTCACGCACTTCATTTAGATTTGCTCTCTGCAATTGCACAGAGAAAAACCTATAAAAGTTCCCTTTGGAGGACTCCAAAGGTTTCTTTTATTCTGTAGTTCACTTGTTTCACTATTGCACAGTCTAAGATGAGGCAGCATCTGCAGCAGGGATAAGACTAATATGGCGTTGACGGATAATGCTTTGATTTGACACGCTGCTTTGTAATTCTAGAGATATCTTGTGTTGATGCGTGGTCGACATTTAAGTGATAATAAGGTAATCAGGGTCTCTAACAAATTACACAATTATTTAAAAACTAAATAACATTTTTGCAGAATTTTATAGTGCAAAATAATTCATTACTAATTAATTAATAAGAGGAGAACAAATATTTAAACAAACCGTTGTTTAAGAATGTGTCTTTGTCCAAAGGATTATTTCTCCATCTGAAAGTTACTATTGTATCCAATGTATGCTCCAGCAGTATCACAGTAGCACAACAAACTGCAAAGATTCAAGTTCAGTTTGCACACAATAACAACAAGTGTATGAAAGATGCAAAGGACATATTGCTTGTTTGTTAAGCGAAACAAGCTACAGCAGTTGCATGTGTAAAAAGGCAATTACTGCTCTCACGCTTGTTTGCATAGCCTAGTCCAGTTCACTCCTCTGGAAGGTGTTAAATGAAAGCACATGTGCATAGAGGCGCCATGTAAAATATGGAGAGGACATTAAAAAGGGCTAAGGGCTGAGCATGTCATTTCCAACCTGAAAGGAACATTTATTCAAGTCTCCAAAGGAAAGTTAAGAGTGGATGACAGAGCTTCGCTAAAGGCCTCCATTTTGAGAAAGGTATATCCACATCCACAAGTCAATGTTTCGTGACTCAGAACATGTAAAGACATTTACTTTCGATAAAACGGCATACATAGCTAGATTGGGTATGGCAGCATTTATTAAAAGACAACCTATCACTAGCTGACAAGTCGTTCATCATAATCTTCTAAAGAGAGCATGAAAAAGACAACAAAAACAGACAAATACGATCCAATACCAGTCCTGCAATACATCCCACTGTCACACATTATCATGTTCAGTTAATGTTGCAACTGTTAGAGGAACTTCGAGTTTCTCCAGTACGTGGATTCGATGTTTGAATTATTTGGGGTGTTTTGGACTGTTGGTCAAAGAAGTTTGAAGACATAACTTCAGGGAACCTCTTGGTCAAAAAGCCGCACTTGAACACACCGCAAAGACCACAGCTCACGGCCAACTAGCATGTACGTTCTGTGCCTGCATGAGAGGAAATAACTCTCCACACCAGCAGGAGGCGGTAGTCTGTATTCATCATTTAAAAAGAGGAAACGGAAGACCTAAGACTGCAGATATACAAGACGTTGTTATGATACACATGTGAGAAAAAAGCAGCGTTTGCCGAGTATTGGAATGATCAGATAAGATGAAGATGAAAAATGAAAAGGGCCTCTGTGTGTGCCCTCTTGACTTTAGTTGTTTGCTTGTTTTCCTCACGTCTGTTTCTCTTCTCATTCGCTTAAGCTGAACAACCAATTAGAGTGCTTTATTTTGCCCATGGTGAGGGACACACCACAAAAGTTCACCGACGGTCCGACATTGACTGACGGATGATCGTGGACTTGGTTTGTCGCGACCCTGAGGCCTTGCCCTGTGTTAAAGCTGAGACTGTATATCATCAACAAAAGTAATCCCATGAACTCACGAGCACTAGAATAACTTGGATAAGGCTAGTAAAATATCATGGTCATGAGTCGGCGGGGTCAAAAGCAAACACGCGTTCACCATTCACTATCTTTATGTCACACTTCATGTGTTGGGACTCAATTTTGGTAACAATTGGGTTATATAGAATAACAGTGGATGAACACAATTCAAAGGAGACTTGTTTTCATAAACGACTTATAACATTTTACGAGATTAGCTTGATGCCTAAAAGTTTTCGTGTCTCATGACACACGTTCGACATGAAGAAATACAGATCTCAGGTTTTCACACTTCCAAAGTCCCAAGACGGAGCCTGAAAGAAAAGTGCTCTGGCTTCAAACCATCAGATGTGAGGATGCCTCAGGCAAACAATGGGACCCCGCCTCAGCACACACCTCGTGTTGTATGTAGCAAATGCTTCATAACAAGTGGAAATGAGTTTCAGATGTGTGTTTGCTGTCCTTTATGCCATCACCCAGCCTTGCCTTATATGCCGTCTCTCTTATAATGTCAAGAAAAAAACAGTTCAACTAAAAGTCACCGGTGGATTTTGTCTCGACCGCTGCTTGTGGTGTTTGCCTGTGTTTAAGTATCATGACTACAGTTACTATAATGTTTTCTATTTAGCGACAATGCAAGTGTGGTTGTCCACTAATGATATGATGAATTACCTGGAGGATTAATCAAGTATGAACAGATGTCTGGATGTGACATCTCTGGCCACCAGGTGTTACCCAACATTTGGCAGAGTTTATGGTTAAGGACCAGATTAGTTCATGCGCCGTGTTGTCCAAAATAAACTGGATGTCGCACATCAAAACATTGCGTTCTTTATATCGTCTGAATAGTTTTCTAAGCCTCATTTCTCACGTTTGCACATCAAACATTTGTTAATGAGTAAAATATTAATTGTTGTTATATCATTTAAATGACTGATTTATTGCTCTGCTCTGCTGTCCAATACTGTCGTTTTTATGGACAGACAGTTTTCTCTAAAACTTCTCTACAAATACAGGGTATTCAGCACACACGTGGGCATTGCCAGGGTACCACTAGTAGACACTATTATTCACAACAATACTTTAAAGGTCTTTTCAAGTAATGGATTTTAGGTTAAGCGATGGAAATCCAAGCCGGAGTCACATTCCTGCGATGGACGCAGTCTGACGGGTAAAATTAAAAGGAGGCACACAGGCATTCCACGTCAAAAAAAGACAAGTCTGACATGTGAAGTTCAGCAGACATGCTCTGACACACGCCTCTGCCTGTCCCCTTATTGCAGGCCTCCTCGACACCTGTCCAAATGAAATGTTTAGCAGTGTCTGTGAGGCAGTCTTACTGCCACAGTCATCACGGATGTTGGACTGCGAGTGTCCAGGCTGAGCAAGACAAAGCACTCAGATTGTTTACTTAAGTAAAAGTAGCAATACTACAGTGTAGACATACTCTGTTACAGGTAAAAGTCCTGAATTGCAAATTTGACTTGAGTACAAAAGTATGAGCATCAAAAATATACTTACCAAAAGTAAGTACTCCTTCTGCAGAACAGCCCATTTCAGAATAAATGTGTATTATATTATTAAATTATGATTTCTTATGCATTGATGTGTTCATCACTTTGATGTCGCAGCTGGCTTTTCCTATTACTATATATACTTGATCAATGCATCAATGAAGTTTATCCTAACCTATACAAATACAGGATACATTATTGTATTATTAACCTGAATCTAAATATGCAAAGTACCTCAAGCTGTCAAATAAATGAAGTGTAGTACAAAGTAGAATATTAGCCTCTGCTTTGTAATGGAGTACAAGTATAAAGTAGCAGGGAATGGAAAAAGTCAAGTAAAGTACAAGTACCTCAAAATTATACTTCAGTACAGTACTTTAGCAAATGTACTTAGTTACTTAGTTAGTCCACCACTGTGTCCAAGTCAACCAACAGATTAGTATTAATGTAGAAGAAGTATAGAGGGAAGCATGGTCAAGTGTTTTGCAGTAGGTTTTAATTCTAAATCTTGTTCTGTAAGGTTTTCTGGAGATTACTGAAGATCATGCCTCTGAAAGGGCTACGGGCAAATACACAGTGTGTCCATGATTGATGGGTCACAGTAGACTGTGACCATTCGCAGCATACTGGTGTAATACACCATGTACCTGATCCAGGTTCCTTCCATCTAATCTACTTTCTGTCAGGGACCACTGTGATCAATAGTTTGTTTATTTGCCTGTGTAATAAGCAAATTATGCAAAGCAGGAGAAGTCACCTCTAGCATTAACCTGCTTACATTTTAATCAATGACTTAAGTGATTTTTATCAGGATGCCACAGGCAATGGGGTGATAGAGCCAGTTACAGACTAGAATCTGTTCTTTTTAATGTCGATGAGACACGGTTGTGTTATTTAGTAGTTTTATCAGAGAAAGCAATTTTTCTGGAAGTCACCCATTCAAGAAGCAGCATTCATCATATCTGCAATTAATGACATCATTTATTAGAGTCACGGCAATCCTGGTGGAATTATAGTTTTGCTTTCATGATTATTTGGATAAAGTCAGTTCTCTCTGATCAGACTACATTTTTTAAAAAAATGTTTTATTACAGTATGTTAATTACCAACCATAATCATTTAGTGGTAAGACAGATAGAAAAAAAATAATTATTTCACCAATTCCCTTTCTTTCGCCTCTGTTATTCCACTGGGAAGCTCAGAATTTTAAGATATCAATATCAGAAAAAAGGGTTTATAGAACAAGCCTTAGAAGGACAGAGCCTACAGGATCCACATACACTGCATACTGAGATAAACGTCTTTGTTGTGTGTATTTGTTTCGCAGTATTATGTTTTGGGTGTACAACCCCGTTCTGTTGTAAGATTCATTGATTTAAAAATTGAGTTGTGCCCTATTCATAGTCGGGGTGGGGATTGCAAAACAGCTGTACTGGGTAGTTAAACATACTGTAATGCTTTACTAGATTTACTGTAGGCTTTTAATCTTTTTCTAATTTCTCTTAATTGATGCTCTTAATTTGAGCTCTTGCAAATATTTCTCTGATGGTATTAACTAGTTGAGTGCCATAACTTTATACTGTGTGCATCGAACAGTGGTGTTCATGATATTTTGAGTGTTGGAAATGTTGAATTGCGACTAAACTGAACCTTTAACATCCATTCTTCACATTCTGTTGTGGCCTATGGAATTATCTTTTACGCTGATTGTTAGGTTACTATAATAATATTGATCATGCGCTAACTATTGTTGTTCATAACTGTAATCAGTCATCATTATAATCATCAGCATTTGCACACGAGCACTGTCTAACAGATTTACATGATTGTACCCCTTTCGTGATAATAGTAATTACCTTGTTATAATTTTTGTTTTCAGTGGAACTGGCCACCATTGTCATCAAACTTACAACCAAAACTACAGTATAAATACATCTTATGTATGTGACAGCTCGTACTTAAATAAAAACAAAAAAAATGAATTATCCAAATTAATTATTTGTAAAAAAGTTGAAAATTATACCGTTTTATAATTTTGCAAATACTCCCAAGTATATAGGTATTTATCCAATCTTCTCTATTTGTTATAGTTATGTATGTCATAAAGCGGTGTGTGTTGTGTGTCATCGGAGCCCCGCCAAAAACAATATAGTACTAGTAGTAAAACATATATAAAAACCTCCTCTCCAAAGGTTCTTCGAAGGTTTACAGAGCACAATCTATTACAGCGGGATAGAATGTGTGGGTCGATACGGCAGGAGCAAAAAATAGTTTCAGGACAGTAATGCCAGGGGCCCTGATCATCATTAGAAGTCAGAAACCAGCCATGGACTGCAACCATTGCCGATTACATCATAGTAGGATTAAGAAAAAAACTTGGTGTAGCTTGTGCCGCATCTATTTTTGATAAAAACCCAAAACCAAACCCACATCTTGGTGCTACGTACAACATGCAACATGTCACACTTGCATTGGTAGCAGGCAGCAGGGATTATCCCTTCCAGCACAGGAAACATTGCTGCCAGTTACTTTCCAGAGAAACAACTAAACAGGAGGGAAATTGCCTGTTGCTCCTTTCAAGTCATCACAAGCCACAAGCCATATATAATGAGCTTTTGATACACATAGAGCAAGAACAGAGGCAGAAAGGTGGATCAAAACAAGAGAATTGGCAAAAAAGCTACAAAAATGAAGGAGGAAAGAAAAGACAATACAATAAAGGGGCAGTGGGCTGCATGAAAAAATAGAACAGCTTCCAACACGCTGCAGTCAAATCAAGTGAATTTTCTTTAAATAGCCAAATATCACTAATTTGCCCCAAGAGGCTTTGCAATCTGTTCACCATACGACACCCTCTGTCCTTTGACCCTCACTAAAGATAAGGGAACCCCCCCCCCCCCCCCCCCCCCCCCCCCACCCCCAACCCCCAAAAAAAAAAAAGAAACCCCCCCCCCCCCCCCCCAAAAAAAAAAAACCCTCAGACCTCAAACAAAAAAAAATGTGAAAATAGAAAAGTAGGTGCCCGTGCAACCTGTTTATAAAATACGCAATGCACATTAGATATGTTGACATGTCCGATCTTATTAGTATTTCCTTTTCACTGAGTGCACAGCAGATATTTTATCCATTATTTTGTATTTTATGAAAGCACGAAAGTGGTATTAGCTACACCATGTTGCATAAAGCTGAGCTCTATTGAAATGGTTCAGCACTTAAGCCTAGATGTTTCTTTACATTGGTAAAGATGTGCAGAGCTCTTTAAGCAGGGGACTGGCAGGTCAAGCAGAGTAGAGCCTATGAGAGATAATCCACATCTATAAACTGTGGGGAAAAAAAACAATTTATACAGTATATCACCCAAGTTCAGACACTAGTGTCAGAGCAACTTCATTATCAATTTCACAACTACACCAAGGAGTCAGGCGTGTTCATTGGTACCTTTCCTTAGTGGAACATCAAATGAAAATGTGTGCCTGCCTGCCGTAGGTCTTTTTTTTACTATCTACAACTTTACTTACTCTGTGCCACAAGATGTATTTTATTGTTACAAATCAAACTCAAAAAAAAAACCCAGCCAAATCACATCAATTTCATTTTATAAAATTGGCTGTCAATCATTCTCAGCTCAAACTCCTATTCGATGTTGAGCATCTAGGACTCAACACATAATCAATACCTCCTCATCAATACCCTTATCAATACCACATTCAGGCTGAATTTCAGCCTTGAATACCATGAATAATCTTAGTTGTTCAATGCACCATCACCCATCTTTCCCTTTTTAATATACGGAAGTCAAACCCATTAAAGTTTAGCTTCAGTTAAGCTGCTTGCGTCTGATTCTTTGCATTGTATTTAACTGGTTGGGCAATAAAATTTGAGCTTTAAATCATTATTTGACTTCCAGGTTTTGTGTGTGTGTGTATGAGTGTGTGTGTGCGTGTGTGTTTGTGCGTGTGCGTGTGTGTGCGTGTGTGTGTGTATGTGTGTGAGAGAATTTAAATGTTCCTTCTGTCAGTTATTTGTTCATTTAAGCTTTTAGGCGGGGGCTGGGTTGTGTGTGGGTGTGTATGTGGCTTGGGGGGGCTGGGGGGGTGTAGTGGATAGCAAAGGCTGAGTGGACTCCCAGAATGGCTATGGTCTGATAGGGTGCAAATCTAACTATGGGCCTATCCTGCTGCTATTGGGCTTAATGTCACTCCTGCATTTGGAGACCGAAGAAAATCCCAGGAATGATTATGAGAAACGAGATTGGTTTTCACTGTGTTTAGCACATTTTCATTCCCCAGGCACAAGCTGGAGATTCTTAGAGAGAGTGGTATGTCTGTCACTTGAGCAGCATGGTGTTACATTGTCAAGGAAATTACTTTTAGATATGTGCTGTTCACACTGAGCTTCATACAGGACTGGCTGATACAATCTGACAGTGATCCATGGTTTTACCCTATAACCTAAAGTACAGCCCAGATCTCAAACAAGCCAAGTTGTCTACTCCAGTTTGTTACAGAAAAATCTAAATCTCCCTTCTGACAAAAATGTAAAAAAAATGCATCTCATCAGGGATGATGCAAATGTCTGTGCTACTATATGTGCATATAGATACAGGCATGTACTATTGTGCATGCAACAGACACCACAAACAATATTAAAAAAGCCAACTTCATAGATGAAAAACCACAATGCTGACATTGGTGTGGAGCAACACCTCAAAGCACATTTCTTGAATTCAACAATCCTTCAAAATCTACAGCGCTGATCTATTCAAAGGCGTCTTGATCTTCTTACTACAAACGTGAGTCTTTCTGTTGATCAGCACATCTATGACTGGCTGAAAAATGTCAAAATTGCCCTTCAAATGTTGCTTTAGGTAAAGTGATTATATTAAACTGTGACATTTTGTCAAAGATCACATCCTCAAATCACAAGTTATTAGCTATCTAATGCATGTGAATTATTTTCTTAATGAGAAAATCAAGTGTAAAGGTAGGAAAAAAATATTTGATTTGTTTTCTCAATGTTAAAATTCCATTTTTCATCAGAATGTCCTGCAGCGGTGGTAATTTCTGTGAAACTGAAAAATGTTGGTTAGGAAGAAGAAACCAAGCCAAAAAAAACTACTCGTACTGTAAAAAAGCTGGACACACACACACACACACACACACACACACACACACACACACACACACACACA
>CALSCE010010649.1:1218327-1285540 GCA_943593645.1 Bovichtus variegatus
ACACACACACACACACACACACACACACACACACACACACACACACATACCACACACAGGCCAAACAGTCACACTGTGTCAGTGCACCTTTTTCGCTCAATGAAATTCAATTATGAAAAGGAAATGTTGAATCATCACAATTTACTGAATGGAAATAAAATGAGATGCAAATAAGTGTGGTACTATGCATTTGAGGCATTTTGTCACACCATAATGGTATAATGTTGATAAGGGAAGTGAGGCCAAAATATATTCATTCTGAGTAACAGAAATAGAGGGAAAGACTGAGCAATATGAAAAGGCTCAAGTGTAATACGGGGACGCGAATGTACAGTACATACTGAAAGATAATATGCATAGATGGTGGAAGGTGACCAAAAAAACCATGTTAATAAAATAAATTCTGCATTTCATTGTTGATTTGTATGCATAATGTCTGTTTAATTTAAATATACTGAGCCCTTTATTATTTTTCAACTATCCATTAGGGTATTATGCTTTCATCCTGACATCTACTCAGAGGAAATAATCTTCCTTTGGATAACATGACAGCCCAATAGCAGGCTTAAATGTACCATTAACACCAGGTCTGTATTTTTCTGGAAATGTCTGCCGACCAGCCTGTCTGCCTTCCATTTCAGCATGGCACAATTTGAACTGTGACAGTTCATACTGCTCTGTTTCACCCTGATCAGTGGGCTGCCAAAATGTCAGAATCTCGTTAGCCAGTGAAAAGCCACCAAAATCTTAGCCCGCGATGCCTACAGCTTTGCCTCTACAAGACAAAAATGTTCTTTGGTGTGTGTCTGTCTGTCTGTAGCATCTGTCAGTGCCAGTGGTGGTGCCAAAGACTTATCTCCTGTTCGCTACAGTCATTTGCATATGTCCTTGCAGTTGTTTGGCATGAGCTCATAATGACAAGAGGAGGGGAGGAAGGCTTGTGAGAGAGCTAAGAAACAGTTATGACAGATCTGTCCATCTGCATCTGATTTGGTCTGATTTGGTCTGATTGTGTGGTTCTCCTAATGCTGTTTAACTTGGACATGTGCCAAGTGGCACTTATGCCACTTAGGAATTGCTGTCATTATTGTGTCCATGAGTCAATACTGAGTGCCATTCTTTACTTGAGCTGCCTGTGGTGGTTTAATTAAGATTGGATGGTTGCTCTATGCAGCAGGTGATTTGTTAGAGATCCCCTCCACTCAAAAATGTGTTTTTCTTATGTTTATGTTCCCCTACAATGACCTAACCTTGACTATACTGACCTGTATCTGTGCAAAGTTTGAGGTGTTTTCACATGGCTCTACTGAAGGGGAATATGGCTCAAATCGCCTGCTGGTTCTATGTCATAAAAGGGTGGCAAACAGGGTTTTATCTCTGTTGTTACCAGACAGGTATTTGAGTAACATTTGGATCGCTACCTCTGGCTTTATCGGAACATCTTGTGCTCAAAAATATAAACAATGTAATAAATAATAGGAAATGAATTGGACCATATTACATATTTCCAACAAAAACTAGGGGCAAACTAAGCACATGGAGTAATACAAGTGAATTTTTGAAGCTGTTGGGAAAAAAAACGTTACTTTAAAAGTCAATGTTTCAATATTATACAGGCAGCATGATCGACTTGCCATCGGCTGATGTGTAGTTGGAAATTACTCGGTGTGACGTCGTCTATTTTTACAGTAAGTCTAAGTACAGGTGGAGTGATGTATTTGTGAATGTCTGATTGTTGCTAAGAAAGGCCGTGGACACTGTACTATACTTGACACTTGATTTCTTAAGGCTTCTCTTCTCTAAAGGTAGCCTGAGGCCCACTTGTGCTAAACGTGTTTCTTCCAAGTCCTCGATACTCTGACTTCCAATCAAGGCTTCTACTTCAAAGCTAAACTCAGTTTACTAGCAAAGGTGCTTCCCATTAAACTGAGCCTTTGGACTGCATGAACCAATATCATCTCACTTCATAACGACCTCGAACACTATAAAAGAACAGAGTAATAAAACGTCCCAGTATTACAGCATTAGGCAAAAATGCCAATGAGTTGTCCCTGCGGGTTTCTTTTTAAAAAGGCAAAATAAATCATGTGTTTCTCAGCTGCAAATAAGCAGCTCTAAATACAGATGATTGCATCAATGCCACAGTTCAATTGAATTAGGTTGCAAATCACATTTGGAGGTGGTTAGGAAGGCATGTTATTCCAGTAATGTTTTTGTTATGCAGCCTATAGCCTCAACTTTAAAGTGAGATTTTAGCAACACAAAACTGAAGATGAAAACTGACAAGTGTAGCCTGTGGATTTCCGCTCATTATTTTCCGTCCTGGCGCAAAGGACCTAGCTTTATGTGCCTTGTGATTGTGCCATTCAAATTAAAACCATGCCGCATGTGTAACATGTGTGTTACACATGCATAAATGACATGTCTCTCCATGACACTAAGATATATTATAGAAACCAATATAGAGAAATCATCTCACCGTTGAAAAGGCAGAACTGACAAGTCTACTGACATGAATAATAAAACTAATAATAAGCGTACTTATGTCCTGAGAAAATCAACATGACATGGATGGACTACATCAGAACAATGTGTTGCTCTCAGCTCACTTCTTGGCTCATATTACATGTGCGTTGCGACAATAGGAAATCATTCAGTGGGGGACGTCCAGTTCTTTCAGCCAGCTGTGTGAAAAAAAAAAAATATGCAGACAAATCCCTTCAGCTAACTCGATCCAAGGATTTTGTTATTATCATTATTCTCACCAGGTATTACCAATTTGACCAATTTTTGTCATCCGCGTCACATAAAAGTTGTGTATGTAATTTCTAACTTTTTTCGCCATGCAAAGTTAATGGTTCAAGGATTACAGATAAATAAATATCAGGTGATAAAAATGTAATAAGACAAATTAATTATATACAGGTATTACTGAAGGCAACCAATTCTCACTAGAAAAAAAAGAAGCTCATAAGAAATGAAACCTTCAATGATAATTCAGTTTTTGCGTAACTTCAGAGAGGTTAGAGTGCAGGGTCCAGTGTCTTTGCAGGCTTTATGCTGTATTATATATCACACCAGATAGACAGCTCAGCTCTAAGTAACCTTGTGTGTGTGTATGCATGTTTTTGTTTTTTTGTTGGTGATTATAAGAAGGTAACTATGTGCTTAACTTGTTGCTGAGCAGTCTCAAGGTTAATACTATCCCCATCTTTTATTTAATGTAGAGCTCCTTTGTGCTTCAATGGCCCTCTACTCATTTCACATTGTGAGCCTGGAGTGATGCTTTACAACTGACAAGGCCAGATTCCAAATGTGGACCAAGGCCATCTGCAATTGGCGGGAATAGAGAATCAATCATTTTCTGTGGAGAGGTGAAAAGTGTCCATGGCCTCTGCTGGCCGTGCGGCCCCAGCATAACACAAGCCTTTCTTACTAAGCTGTGTTACCTGGAACATATAATGTCATTTTCTTCTTCTTTTTTTTTTTTTTACATTTGAAAGAAGATACAAAGTCTTATGATGTGGAAAAAAATATTCAGCACACTGAACATATCAAGCATATGTGAGCACGCATCGTTTTGCTTTTTGCCATTCTCTGCCCGTTTGGTCAGATTTAGTGGAGTCGGCGTGTTGGCTCATCTTGAAGGAACATGTGGCGAGATAGCGGCAGTGTGTTGAATCAGGGGAATGTTTTAACTTGAATTGAGAGAAATATTTTGTGCCGTACCGAGCCTGTGCAGACACGCGCTTGCCTTTTTCTCAATTAAGGAGTGACCTCGGGAAGTAAAGTGCCCTCTCAAAACAAACCCATTTCTGGACAGTGTTTTCGCAAAATCGGGAAATATTACTAAATGTGCTTACTTATCTGGACTGTGTTCAACAGGCCTGTCTTTGAGGTGTAAATCGTGCTCACGCCTTTGGACGTCTGCAGGCGCTCCGTCTGCACTTGTGCCTGCTGCACGTGCCTTAACATATTTTTCCACAGACTTTGCGGAGCCTCCTGGGGTGCTCTCTGAAGCAGTAATGTTACTGTAAACCCCGAAAAACAATCGTGCCCCACACATGTAACGTAGAAATCGAAGTCGTCATCATGCAGTGTTTTCCATGGATACTATGACATATAGCTATACTATACATATATATAGATCATGAACCTATATGTAAACAGCATGCTGAAGCACATCAGACTTTATCATCATCATAACTAGCCGCTATACTGCATTCTGCCTTTTGTTCTTTTTTACATTTCTTCTGCTGCATTTTCAAATGTTTGACTTGACCATGTGTGCTATGGTCACACCTGCCCTGTTTCTGGCCACGGAAGGATTACACGTTAAGGTTACTCGGTGTTGTACTGGGAAGCCTCCAGGGGTGAGATATTTGATAAGCCGCTGTGTGTTTCCTTCTGTAATTTTGCGTTCTTTTACTTTATTTTCCATCTGTAGCAGTCCGAACTGACGCATTAATGGCCCAAGCCCAATAGATTTGTTGGATTTTACAGCCAATAATCCAGCATGGTTTTCAAACAAACAATAAGCTGTCATTAATCATTGTGCATGTTACTGGGATGGTCTGTTTTAGTGAGACATTGAATACATTATTTCCTCAGTCAAACTTCAGAAAAAATGCTATGATCATTGTTCTCTTTAATTGCAGAGTATGTGCAGAGTAGTTGCAGTTGTTTGATAGACTGTTAGGAAGCTAAAAAGGTTAGCAATTGAGCTAGTTGTGAATGGAATCAAATATGGCATTTAAATGAGATGCATAACAGATCTTTATTAGACAAGGCTGTCTGTGTGTGTATAGACAGTGATGTACAGTTTCCTTCTATAGACTGCCGCCATTTAAGACTATTTGGGTGAAAAAAAACATCTGATTTGGAACATTTCTATGCCTTTTTATAGCCTGTCAAGAATGTTGCGATATACGGCACACCTTCTACTCAACAAGCACCAAAACAATAAAATCCAAATACAGTAAGACAACAACGGGGAAAGAAAGTAAAAGGAAGTGTTGAAAGTTTAAAGAAAGATGGTAGTATTATTTCTGCTTGGATATCCTGGTGTGAATTTGCCAGAGACATTTGTCTGAAGTAATAGCTTTGTCACTTATGTCATTGACTCACCATGGGAGACAGTCAAGGAGGGATTACATTTTTGGGCACTCCATCATTACAATTCAAAAACTGCTGACTTGGATATTAGCTCCCAATAGGGAAGAACACTTTCAAACCCTCCCACAGAGCATACTGTGAATATTTCACACACGAAAAAGGGGAATGAGATAAAAATGAAACCAAACAATTATTTGGTGTTTACATGAAAAAAAACATGTCATGGTTTCAAACGAGAGAGACTTGTTTTGTTCCTTATCCCTCCTAGATGCTTTGAGTGATTCGTCCCCTGTTGAGCCATGGTGCTCCAGACTGTGTCATGTTTGAAAGGGAACCTGTCCATCTTCTGTTATCTAAGCCATCTGATCCATCGTGAATACAAATGAAAGACAATTTTTATGTTTTTGTTTTTTTTGTTTGACAAAGTTTCATCAAAGATGTGATGCGTAAACCCACATGAAGGTCAACTAGTATTTGAAGTCATTTTCAAACACTCGGTAATAATTGTAAGAACCCTTGCCACAGTGGACACAAATCACCGTTGCTTCATCTGCCCCATATTTAGGCTCTGTTTTGATATTTTGGATCAAATTTTATCCTGCTTATATATGCTCCCAGTGGGCTCTATTAAAACAAAAAAAAAAAGAAATCCATATATCCTTCCCCCTCCGACCACACTCTGCTGTACTCTCCACTGGAACTGGATGATCTATGTTGCCTTAAGTCCGCCCTCTTGAGGATGTTAAATCCTTGTTTTCTAAAATCTTTTCTGAAGCTAAAAAAGCGTAAATTGTCCTCGTCTTTGACTCCAAAGACTCCTGTCACACTCTGAACAACATTCCAAGACCACCCCTGCACTCCACTAGAAATGCTCATGCAAACGATCTAGTCGTTTTTTTGATTCAGGCTTAAATTTGTAGCAACATATATACACTCTGACAGTACAAGCATATTCCATCTATATAACATCTATTGCAACATTAAAAATCATTTCTGTCTTTTAGGAATTTGGAGATCAGAGTACATGTTTTAATCCCTTCTTGTCTTGATTGTTGCACAGTAATTCTGTTTATGTGGCAGTAAGCCAGTGAGCGTGGTCTCGCCTGCAGCATGTCCAAAAACGCAGCGGCAAGGCTCATTTGGAGAAAACATTCCTCCGTTGTTTCACTTGCAATCAAACACAGAACTGATTTTGAAAGATTATTTTATACCTCCCCAGTTTATATCACCACACTCCTCAGAACCTATTTCACCTTTGGGCTCCTCACATTTAACGGACAATCTCTCCATTGCTTGCTTCCTATTAAAATCCAATGGTGATCCAGCGTTTTCCGTAGCCCCCAGACCTCTAAACAGGTTAACCTTCACTCTCAGATCTTCCCCTACATGTTTAACTACTGTCTTAAAGGAACTGTTTAGCATTTTAGGAAATATGTTCTATTTTTTTTGCTTTCTGGCTGAGCGTTAGATGAGAAGCTCCTACTGCTGCTCAAAGCTTAAAAAAATAATTATCTAGCACATAATCCTATAAAAGAGTGAATTGCCCTTTACACTTTGGTTCTTGCACAGATTAAAAAAAAGAAACAAAAAACGAGATAAAACAATGAATAGTAACCATTGGCTGGCGGTTTCTCCCTCTTTTCCAGTCTTTGTGCTAAGCTAAGCTAACCAGCTGCTGGCTCCAACTTCTCTGAGGAAGCCCTTGGGTGAACATTAATTGTTTTTTATGTTAAACAATCAAACCCTGCACAGTCCTGTGGCCACAGGACATAGTATAAATTGGGGGAAAATACCAAAGCGCGTAAGTGCAGTCAACCCCCATTTCTGAGTGTTTTTCCTCACCAGTCACTTTCCTTTTCAGCACACCTACCTTTCTCTGGATGATTAGTCTGTTTCTTGTCTCTGGATTTACTGTGATTAGGTTTGTTTGTCTGTAGGCAGTGTGTTTTGCCTTTTCTGTTCAGCAATGGTGGCACTGTTAATGTTTTTAATCTAGTTCTTCTTTTATTTATTCCAGGCCACTGCTGTGGTATATGTTAATGTTAATGCATCACTAGCAGCTACCTGCTGTTAGGTGTTTAGAATAGCAAATGCAAAAGCCTTTCTGAATAAGGGAATGCTTTGATCACTTTTGTGTGGTATCAATTCTGAGAGGAAAATGCAAAATAAGTGTTTATCTGAAAATGTTTGGAATTATTAATTTGAATAAAATGTATTTTCTTACATTTTCTTTTTGTAACTGAGTGACAAAACAAACTTTGTGATATATATATATAGTCAAGAATCAAATTGGTAGCACACAATTTCTACAGCCACGGCTAAAAGTAATATGTAGTTAGATGCATATCTCTTTTTTGTTTTGTTTGTTTGGTTTTGCTAGACCAGTGGTTCTCAACCTGGGGGTCGGAACCCTCAAGGGGGTCGCAAGATAATTTCTAGGGGTTGCCAGATGGTTGTCGAGAATTTTTTTTAATAACATCTAAGAAAAACACCAACATATTTTAGACTTGGGAAGAGCTTTTACATGACATCGTCTGTATCAGTGATATGTTTTGCCCTAGAATAGATTTTACTGTCGGTTTGTGAGAAAGAAGTCAAAGTGTGCTGAACAGGAGTTTCTGACTGGGGATTTCCAGCGGGTCAGGGGGAGAGAAAAAGTCACAGAACGCATCAGAAATACACAGTGACCGGAGCAAATTGGACAAGGTCCAGGTGCAGCCAAGCATTATTTATTAAAACATTTTTAATCAGAGCATTCACAATTATAACTCAATCAATCAGCTGTTTACACCGATTTCCAGTGCGCTCTTTCCTGGCTCTCTCTTTTTCTCTGTCGCTCTCTTTCTCTCTCTTCCTTTTACTACCCTGTCGTTTTCCATCTAGACATTATGAATTAGGTTCTATAAATTTGTATTTACAACCACGAAAAGCAAGCCGGCTAAGTAAGAAACCTTGACATGTTCCAGGCCAGAATGAAGAGATGAAGTGACTAAGGGGGCTGTTAAAAATTCCATTAAATAAAATTCATAAATTTAAGCATGAAACTTAGAAAGGCAAAAAATGTAAAACAACAACAACTTAATTTCTCTTGCGAGTCTCAACTCGAAAAGGTTGAGAAGCATTGTGCTGGCCAGTCACGATCACCGACCGTCGTTTCCTGACTGATCCTCACGTAACAGGAGTGTGTGGCACTTTTCCTTAGCGTTGCTTTTGGAAGTGAGTGACACAGTTATAGATTTTATTTGTTTATCGCTGAAGGTGTCTTAGTAACATTACAGCTTTGAGTTCCCATGAAGTGTGTTTTCTAAAGATTATTTTCTCAGATGTCCCCTGGTTCCTACAAGGAGTGTTTCCGATAATATTTTTTCTTCTATATTGTTTTCCAGTCTCATGCAGAGAGGAGTGCGAGTTCACAGATGTTTTGGCAGGGGATATTGTACTGACTGTGAGGTGCATGCCTGAATACATCATGTTACAAATAGCCACTGATGGCTTGTATTTCAACAACCTTTTTCTAGAATTGTATTTATTTACACAATAATATTGTATAATATTGAATTGAAAATATTCAAATAATTACACTTGGTGTCCATAATATAAACCTAAATTAAAAACAATTTTCAGAAGACTCTTTCTGTATTCGGTATTTCTGTGTTGAGTAACATTGACAATATCATTGAAAAGAAAAACTTAAAAATGTGGAATTCAGAGTGGGGAAGAGTACTTCCACAAACAGTAGCTCATCCCAATTTGAAACCATATAGGAAGACGAGGTATGCAGTAGGCAAAACTCCACCCATCTGGCAATGCACCCATGTTATGCACTAAAATAGTTGTATCCCTGCCGCTTCTTCTGCTACTAGACCTAAATAAGTCCAACAGAAATGGATCATATCCTTCAATCTGTCTCTGGAAAGTAAATCTTGTCACATATGATGCACCAAGACTTGTATACATGTATGTTTAGTTGTATGTGTCTGTGTTGTCAGTGGGAATATTTATTGTGTTAAGTAATGTTTCCAGCCAGTCTGCCTTGCTGTCTGCCTTCCGTTTATTGCTGAAGCAACATGCAAGTGTGTGTACTACTACCAGCTAGCAGTGTTGACATCCAGATTAAATTAGAGTCTATTTCATGTAACATGACCTCTCTGCATGCACAAAGATGAATATGGAATCTAAATCAAGAATGAATCAATAAGGAATCTAATTCAACCGTAGTAAAACCGGGGAATAAAGTACTGCTCTGTAGTTTGTGGTCAATGATAGATGTTGCTTATAACATAAACTGGAATTATGTCAATTGAGGACAAAGTAGGTCAGGCAGACAGTGCTCGCTGTGGCTATTCATCACCTAGACGCAGCTCCAGGGAAGTAGCATAGTGGTGGCCTGTGTTTACATCAGCCATCTGTAGCGCTATAAATGGACACTTTTTTTAAAGTATGTGTGCGCACATGGAAAATATTCCTGTCCTTTTCTTTACAAAACAGCTTAGATAGTGTTTGTATTTGTGTAAGTTATTGCAAAATGACTTTTACTGTAATATTGCTATATTAACCCCAACAACGTATTCGCTAATTATTTTTCACAGCACAGTATAATGTATGCAAAATATAATTGTCCAGTTTCTGTTTTCTCTGTTCACCGAGCAATAAATGTTCTTTTTTTTTTTGTTTCTAATGACTTTAGCTGAGTTTACAAAAATATATTGAAAAACTGCATTGTGTCAGTGTCACATTTCACATAACAGGGATGGTCCATATCACTGTGGCTGTCAAAGGGCTTGGTCGGTGCCATCTCCTCTGCAGATGTGCACTCTCCGCGGCGACAGCTGGAAGAACCATGCAGCGGGCCTGAGACATACTGTATGCACACGCGATCTACACATCATTTGCATTTCTGTGATGGTTTGTCTTAATGTGAAAAGTGCATCACACTCAGTTTTAGTCTATGCATCACAAGACTTTCATGTGCAGTACATAAATAATAAAAAATATTCGACCAACAATAAATAACCCAAAAGCTACCTATTTCTTAAATTAACATATACTACATATACATACGTATATGTTTTATTTGCTTCTTAATTGGGGTACTGGACCACAGGTGCAGAATAACATTGCAAGTCAACCACAAGTTAAAAGTTTTTCCTCAAGTATAAGCCGCTATTTTATTCATGAGAATGTTCTCAAGAGCTATCTATAATGAATGCTGAAGCCATGGCCTTTTTGCTATGAGCTTTTGACATGAAAGAAGGCTACCTCTAAACCAATATAAGATTGATATAAAAAAGACATCTGGAGTGCCTTCAAAGAAAACCCTGCATCCTATTTATTACATCTGTGCACACAGATTTACTTCCAATCTTGACTTCAAAGTTTACACATTAACATTTTAGGGCACCTAGTAGGTTCAGACTCATTCCTCTGAATTGTTCCGTATTTGTAAAGTTATTTGAAATTAGTAATACAGTTTGCTCAGTTTTTTAATTTTTTTTTCATATGGTTAGCTACAGCCATTTCATAAGAATTGTTGCAACTAAAAGGACATGATCATATTTCTTTGAAAACTATGATTGGAATTCATGGTCAGACTTTGAAGTCCAAAAGCCATTTGCTATTTTTTCTCAAGTGAGTTCATCATTCTCTTGATTATTCAAGTGTTTGTCTAACAGAAATCTGATGATGGTGTTTCAAGGCTAAAATTTCACACTTCATATACAGTATTTGTGTAAGAGAGTGTTCTGAAGCTTGATCTGCAGGTGCAATGTAGCAGATTTACAGTAATAATAACCAGTCAACTCGTCACATACGGACGTTCGGTCCCCTTGGCGTCACTTTCTGCACTGCATAGCCCCACGCATCAAACTATGAGTACAGTACTGTAGCAGTAAACACGTGGTCAACGTTGTGAATTCAAACAGAAACACTTGGTTAAGGTAAGGCAACACGACTACCAGGTTAGGGTTAGAAGCAAAATAATTAACAATAACAATAAGAATTTGTGCTTTGGGTTAAAATACGTAACGTAACGTAACTTAAAATGACTCCATGTTGAGTTTTGGTTTCACACGGGACACACACCAGCTGTCTCCTGTGTTTTTTGACCCTCCACCCTAAACGAACTTTAACCGTCTTTATACCACCTCACCAGACTTGCCGTGGATGGAATACATTGTAGTTACTTAAAAGCCTGGTGCGCCTCATACAGACGCTAAAGGGTGCCTTGTGCGTCGGTATTAGACGCTGAGGGTGTCAACTTCATGATGGCGCTAGAGGGAGAATGAGGAGATCGCCAACGCTAGTAGGATTCATCCTCCGAGGACCATGAATGCCTGTGACAAATTTAATGGCAATCCATCCAATAGTTGTTGATATGATTTGAGTTTGAACCAAAGTGGTGGAACAACCGACAGACTGGCACTCACTGCGAGTGGGACCCAGATACCCCACACATAAAACCCGTCTGTTTGCTGTCCTGGCTCCAAAATGGTGGAATGAGCTCCCCTTTGATGTCAGCTCAGCAGAAAGTCTTCACACCTTCCGTCGCAGACTGAAAACTCACCTGTTTCAACTGCACCTCGGTCACTAAAAAAAAGAAAAAAAAAGAAAAAGAAAATTGTTCTTTGCATGTTGCACTTAAATTGGTTGGCTTATTGAAGCTAATGGTTGACTTTTTATTCTATTGTTTTTTCTGTATATTGCACTTAAATTGGTTTGGCTTATTTTAAAGATATTGTTCTGCACTTATATGACTACACCTATTTGAAGCTAATGCACTTTCAAGATTCTTGCTGTTCGGAGTTGTATCCTCATGATTGTTTGCACTTATTGTAAGTCGCTTTGGACAAAAACATCTGCTAAATGTAATGTAACGTTGCCACCACTACAAATTCTAAGCACAATGTGATTTTTTCAGAGCTTTCAGCCACAGCTCATATCCTTTATCGTCGGAGGGAGTTTTCTCACTTGTCATAATGTTATCTGTGCAGGGTAAAATCTGTGACCTTAGTTACTACCTTTGAATCTGATTTTCACATTGATGAGTGTGAGGTTTATGGTTATGATTGTGATCATGATCAGGTACCACTCTTGAAATTTAACAATTAAAATGTTTAATCTCTACGGGCAGATGCATTTTTTTTGGACACATTATACTTGATTGATTCACTTGCTCCTTTTAAATTCCATTTAATATAATGAATCAAAATTGAACCTGTGACACTCGGCTCATCTGTCACTCTTTTCACAACTGTTGAGAAAGTAATGCCCAATTTCAATGTGTGTAATGCTACATTTATTTAAGTGTTTATTTGCCTCCTCCTTCAGTTAGAACAGGAAACGTTAATGAAGCAGAAATGTGAAACGCCACCGCACAAAGTTATTCACTTCTCGCAAGGCTAAGTATTATGTTCAATGACAATAACATAAACACACACAAAAACTTGTCAGAGCTCTTCCCTTACCCCTTCTATTGATGTTTGATACAGAAAATCAATCCGAAGCACAATTTCAATATGGTCGTCTTTCATTCTGCCTGCCCTGAGTTGTGGGCAAGGGCAGGTATTTCAGGAGAGTCATACTTCTTTCTGTCTTCTCCACTAATGAGACAAACGAGCAGACTCTGCTGCTGCTTGACCATGCATACATAAGTAGATGGCAACAGAAGGAACAGGAAGCAGAGCCTTTGAAAATATTATAATGTATTATTATTCCTATGAATTCTTGTTTTTCCGTCACAGGTTTTCTGCAGTGGCAAGGACATTTATGTCAGGATGGCTCAATGAGATCAAGGACTCAAACATTGATTAATATGTTGTAACTGCCTACAACCCAACTTTAGTCAGCCTTAGCATGACTTCTCTCTACTTACAGTTGAAGTGGCATCAGATGGGAGTAGTTGACAGTAATGTTCTGTTCTTCTTTTTGTAGAATCATCGCATATTTGTATTTAAGTTTGACAGAGTAATAAGCAATCTTGACATTAGGGGAACCCAGTATTCTTCCTCGGTATTACGTTGATGTTGGACAATTTAAATGCTCACAATGTACGATGGTGTGCCTTTGAGTGCCGCTACAGGGAGTGCTGTGCCCTTTATGTAGTGATTTGGAGGGCTGAGTGTGGATGCCAGCATGGTGGATGGGTGTATACCATATGTAATTTACATGTGGGTGACCACCATTCGTGATCTGTTACAATCCAACAGTTAACATCACAGTTTAGCGATGCTAGCAGTTCTGTTGTTGGCAATGTCAGTTGTTCCACCATTCTGGTCCAAGACTGAAACAACGACTATTGATTAGATTGCCATGAAATTGGAAAAAATATCAATGGTGTGTATTGTTATGACTTTGGTTGTCCGCTGACTTTTCCTCTCGCGCTATCCCCAGGCTGTAGTCTCTTAATCTTTCCTTAACTTCAAGTGTTTCAGTTGCCTAACTTTAACCACGACTTCACAATAATGTATTTGCCTTAACCACAGTCTATTCCTAAACTTACAATACAGTAGATGCTATTCACAGATATTGTGTTGTGTAAAAGTACCAGGCAGAGATGGAAGGCAACTGACCTAAAAGAATAAAATAAAAGTTGTTATTTCGCTATAGATCACTGGCATTTAATGATGTGCCATTGAGGGTCGAAAGAATGCAGCCTTATGTCCAAAGTCACTACATATTTTCTCCCACTTTTCAATGTGAAATGTATTTCCTTTAATTCCCTCAAACTTCTACACAATGAATACATTTTATAAAAGCATTGTCTATAGCATGCACAAAATCTTAATTTACTAGTAAATTGAGTGCTTATAATGTAGAGAAAAATGATTTTGGACGCAGTCCAGGTTTTAATTCCAGCCAAACATCGCACCAGTTGAGTTTACTGATTGGTTGTTTTATCTCTTGATAAGTGGTGAGATCATTAATAGAGATGACTCTTTTATCACCGCACTACTTTTTAGAATATTTGCTTCCTAACAGATACAGACACAGATAACCTAAACCTACATAAGAAATATTGCATGTTGGAATTTACTCATCTGCACAACTACACCACAATAGAACAAGGGCCAACAGTCCCACACATGGTTTACGTTAGCCGGCATATGCCAGCTTTTGGCCATGTGTAGTTGTCCGGCAGATGAAATTACCATAGGCCAAAATGTCCGATGGGAAATATGAAATAATATAAAAAAATTCATTAATAGCATATTAAATAGCCTAATCGGATAATTGGCGAGATGCAGTGCCATCAGCACTGCGTGGGTACTGTGGGTTGAAATTCAACACGGCCTGTTAAACGGTCATCAGGGAACTTGGAGAAATCTATCCTGACTGGGCAAAGCCGGGAAAGATTGCAAGGATTTCCTGTGTCAAGTGCAGGGTATGTGAGCGAAGTGGAGCGGTAGGAATTACCGCTTCTTGCTCACGGAGCTGTTTGTTGCCTCTGCTCCCCAGCTCAAAACAGCTCCAGGCCCTCTGCTCAATACTGCTTCGCACTCAACTCAGATTTCCCCCCGCTCCACTCAGATCGCTCACCGCTAGCTCCAAAAAAAAAAAAGAAGAAGCTGTGTTGTATTTTAATTAGGGCTGTACCAAATGTCATTCTTTCACATTAATTTTATATTGAGGTTTTCGAATGAAGTCATATGAAGTCGAATGAAGTCGAATGAAGTCTGTCGTCATAAATATGAAGACATCACACTAAAACTAAAAAAAATCCTTCATCAAAATTCTTAATTTGAATAAAGTGATTCATCAGATAAAAACATGTTAATATCTCTCCATCTTGATTCAATACATTTATATTTTTTGGGACTTTTCAACTGGGTTATTGGAAATGTTTGAATCACACAAGTCAGAAACTTATTCTACAAATACTAATAGTGTAGTCTAATCTTTATCTACACCTGTGCAGAAATACAGGGTTTAAACAGAATGTGTAGAGGTCAGTTTTTGTGTTTTAATTGCTATTTAAATGTAGGCTATTATATGGCGTTTTAAAACATATGTCCGTTAGTTGTTCGGCCGGTAATCTGGAATATTAACAATATTAACCATATTGGCCGTCAAAAAAGTCTAGAGTAAACCCTGGTCCCTAGTTTTATATTAATCGATTTTGATACTCTTCACAATATGTAATAATAATTCTAATAATGCTCATATTGTCTGAACAAATAGGTGACATATATATATATATATACTATATATACACAGTATATACTATATATAATTGTTGTCATTAAAAATGAAAACATCGAGCAAGAAAGCACAACAGGTTTTTTTAAGCACATCAAATTCTGCTGCTGTGCAAATGTGAGCATAGCAAAAGGCATGACACTGCCTTCAACCAAATAACAGCCTCTTGTCTGTCACAACTGGGGGAACACATCCTTTTTTTTCTCACTCTTTTGAATGTCAATGGGTTGCATGAAACCGCCCTAAGGTAATTTTATAGTCCACTGACACAAAACATGTTTTAGCTGTTTCATACAGAATTAGACAAGCTGTGGTGTTAGCAAGGGAAATTGGATTATGGAGGATATGTTTTAATCTCATGTGTCAACAGGTTAAAATACCTTGTAGAAAGTCGGGGATACGAGGACAATAGCATGCAGAAGCCAAGAAAATCAATCAAGAATGCAACACAGCAGTGGAGGTTTGGACATTCAGTACTGAAAATTACTTGACATAAAGCATTTTTTGAGGATTATATAGTCCCTCTAGGATAAGGTAAAACCTTTTTTTTTTAAATCTCTTCTTTTGAAAACCTACATACAGTTTCTTTCTCTCACAAGCAACAAGTGTTTTTCCCTAATATGGGATTGGGTAAATAAATGATGCTATATCATACTAATTATGTGGTAAGGATTTGCAAATTAATAAGGAAAAATCTTTCCATCTAAAAAAAGAAAAAATTACTGAGATATTTGTCTTTCTGCAATTTATCATATGCACACTACCAGAGTTGTTACAATGTCATCTGAGGTCTCTGTCCCGGTTTTAGTTCGCAATCCAATCGTTTGTAATTTTTTTCTTTTGATTTGAAAGGTTCTACAAGCTGAAAAGCCTTATATCAGTAGTTAGTCTTCAATTTACAAGGTTTTAAGTTATGCACTTATGATGACCTTGTCTGATGTGTCCTAGACCCACACTGTCCTCATTTATAACAGTTTTTTCTATTTTGCACTACTTCTAGTAGATTCCTGAATTATCCTGCAGCTGTGAAATAGAAGGTTTTTCAATCGCATTAGTACATAATGCAAGAACTGTCAGATTAAAGAAATACAAAATGTTCCTGGCAAATGTTTGCTTTGCTTTAATGCTCTTTAAAAAATAATGAGATAAAATATTGTGAACCCTCTGAACTCATTTTGTGTAAGGGCCATATTTTCTACTTTTGATATCTGATTTAATACTCTAAACTACAAACATTTGGTGTATGTAGGGAGGTGGTTGAACACAGTGTAGTTATTCTCTTCTACTTGGCTCGAAGACTACCTTGTTAACAATAATGTTACTGTTACTGTGGATGTAACTGTGTTAATATTTAAGATATTAGAGTACTTTTGTGCCGTGTGTGTGTTGTGTGTGTTGTGTGTGGACCAACCACGATTGGGGGGGAAAAAATGCAGGCCTCATGAGGGGGACAAATAAGACTGTGTGTGTGTTAGTCATGTGCACCTATGATGTTTTTTTCACACTCTAAACACTATTCAGTCTAAATTGCACACCTGGACCAAATCTGGATTGCAAACCCAGAAAGGAAACCAAACTAGGAAAACCAAAAACATTATTAACAGGTGGAATACCTGGGGAATAGACATTGACGTCTGCCGGAATGGAGATGAACATGTGCTCCCACCGTAGTCCGTCTGGTCTCCTTCAAAAGGAGAGACTCACTATCACATCAGGTGTTCACACCGTCTGCCCAGCTCTCCAAACACTCTGTAACACTAAATGTCAGTTTAGAATCACAGCCTAGTTAGTAGGTATTCTGAAAAAATTGCTTCATTTGTACCTCGGTACCTTTGCCCTTTTGTACTTTTTATCCAGTTAATCCGACCTTGCATGTGGTTTGATGTAAAATGACAATATTGAGTGAAACCGTTTGTGTGGCTTCTTTAAAGCCTAAAGAGACGTTCAATTTGAAATGCACAACAATAAATGGGCTGGAGGAGATCAGTTAGGTTTCACCAGTGCTTGTCCTTCACCTGATTGCCCACACATGCCCTATTACAGGTTTGCAACTGTAGCTCTCTACTACTCTCATTATAGTGTCTGTCTCTACATCCCTATTTGAAATGATATCAAAAAAAGCTCAGAAAACACTTGCAATTTGCCCCTTTTTAAATTTGCATAACAGACCATTTTGGTCAATCACTCGTGCACTGTTTGTGGACTAATTATAATGCTAAAGCAACAGGGGCAACATAGCCATTCCCCACATGCAGCAGACATAATCAACACCAGCAAAGTAGATTTCTTTTACACAGCAGGATTCCTAAATATCATTGGAGCCATAGTCGGAAGCCATTCGTTAAATCCATAATGCCATCCTCTGAAGAGCACATTATTTACCAAAAGAGGAAGCACACCTTTTCTATTAACACACAGGTTATGTGTAATGCTCATTAGGAGTGTAATCGCAAAATACATAATTCATTCTAAGCTGACTGCCTGAGGTAATTTCAAACAGAAACCAATGATGCAGGTGGATGGTTGTTAAGTATAGTATGTGCAATCCCAATGGTCCTCATAGGTAAAACATATCACTGATAGCGTCAAAAGAGGGGGAGGAGAGGTGTAAATATGATGCTCGTGTGTTGAGGACGCCAAAAATGTCCGAATGAAAATGAAGATAAAATATAAAAGAGCTGCTGATAATGCTACAGGTCCGTGGTGATGTGTTTGTTCTATTTTAAGTAAGTGGTAGAATCTGCATCTGATTTGACGCTTTGATTTTATATTTTATCTTTATTTTTTGCCTAATATTCAGTCACCATTTTCAAGATTTAGAATAAAAGAATACATGAAATCCTTTCATTTATAATCTGGTTGGTTGCGAGTTTAAAACACACACAACGGTACATAAGCACACAGACACACAAGCATACAGCGTGTTATTAACTTATAGCCTCATGCATAAGGACTCATAATACAGTGACAACGTGTTCTCTTCATCATAGATAGACAGATAGAAATAACATTTAACATGAATACCAATGAAACATATATACATATACAGCACAAGGACACTCTCGGTCTAGCCCTCACACACAAACACTTTCAGACACAGACACACACACACACACACAGACACGTCTGCTTCCAACTTTTATGGTGTCCAGTTTGTTGCATACATTTGGGTGTCTGTCCTCTGGAGTAGACCATCTGCTCCTTCCTATTTATTGCTTCTATCCCCAGTTGTGCTCTATCCTTCTGGTGGTCTTCCACCCCCATGCCAAAGCAGACACCAATTAGAGAGTTATGCATTGGACTTTTCACTTCTTTCTGGCACTCATTATGTCATATTCAGTTAGAGTTTGCTTTAATCCTATAAGCACTTTAAAGACTTCCCAACACACATGCACATTCTAGCAAAAATAAAGATAGGTGAAGTAAGCAACAAACCATATGCTATTTCAAAGTGTTTTTTTTTTTTGTCTCTGAGATTTCTTATGACATGGATAAACTGTATTAAGTAGAAACATTTTGGGAGTCTCTGCGGAATGCATAATTATGTAACGCTACAGTTACAAACAAATTTGTGTTTTTGATTTCATCTTTTAGTTACCAGCGCACCAAAAGTTTTCTTTTAAGACATCAGCTGTCCTCTAATAACCTACATCTACTGTATTTATGGATTTACAATAACCTTTGGATAGATTTGTTTTGCACTGTTTTGTAGATTTGTTGATCACCAGCCAACCCTGCACACTCTGACGGGCTGAGGTTGTTCAGGAACTTGCCCTACCCTCTAGGAAAAACAAACAAACTACAAAACACATTGGTTGGTTATTTCTCACATGTAACACTGTTGCATACGCCATACATCATTTGAGACATTTGGGGAAATTGTATTGCCACCTAATTTTCATCAACAAGCTCATGTTAAATGTTTCTGCAATGCGAAATATATGAACGTCATAAAAAGGTCCTGCTATAGCACTGGATGTTGCCCTTGAATATACAAATGTAATGCAGAATAGTTGCATTCGAGCAAAGATAGGGTTGGCTCTGCTCTTCTTTAATGCACAAAGCCAAACAGGCATTTGTGAATCGCTCACAGTGAATGTGCGCGTACTAAGCAGAGATGGATTGCAGATAATTTTTTCAAATGTTGCGGTTTCATTTCTTTTCTATCCTCAGAGTAGAAAGTCGTAGTAGGGTAGCTTTGACAACCAGAATGTGGAGATCTACTAAAGATCCACTCAGATAAGTTGAGCCTTAAATGACCAATTAGAAGTGAAAGCCAGTGTGTAATAGAACATTAGAGGGAAAGTGGCTAATGGATCCGTTTTCCCCTCACAAAATAATAACACATTTGGTTACATCTAATGTTCACAACATTTACTGTAATCAAATATGCCATACGCCATATGACCAAGCGCTTATCGATCCCTCTCTCCACTTTCATTTCCTATTCGTCCACCAGCATATCACGTCACATATATCTCGAAAATATCTCGACATCTACTGGATAGTTTGGTACACTATTTTTGTACAGAAATTCGTGGTTCCCAGACAATATTTCCTATCTTTGGTGATGCCTTGAGTTTTCCTCTCTTGCCACCACGAGATGGTAATTTGTGGTTTTGAGTGAAATGTCTCGACAACCATTGGTTCGATCGCCATAAAATTGAGTACACGTATTCATGTCTTCACTTTCCTGATCCCTTAACCTCTAATCTAGAGCCCCCATCAGATCAAAATCTGAATTTGTCCAATACTTCCATAACCAAATACTGGCAAAACTAATGACATTCCTGTCAGCATCCGCTGTAATTCTTGTTTTGTGTTAATTAGCAAATGATAGCATGCTAACACGCAAAATGAATATGGAACATATTCATTAAATGCCATGTACCCGACTCCTGAGAGAGAGCGTGAGAGAGAGAGAGAGAGAGAGAGATAATATGTACAGATGACACTTTTGATGATCTCTTATGATAACTCTCTATGATTCTGAGGTTTACCAGTGAAGTGTATGAGCTACACTGCAGACTGGAGCTTCTGTTAACAGTAACAAACAGAGTGACAGTTGTCTCACATGAACGGGTCCAATGATGGTTGAACGTGCGTCGGTAGGTCTGCATACCTGCTTGTCTCCAGTATGAAATTAATGTATCCTCACTGCCTTATATTATTATATATTATATTAACTATGATGAACTGGTCATGGGCGACATCTCTCACCCGCATACACACTGTCTCCCTTCCTTTATCTCCTTGTAATTTTCATGTTTGCTTCAGTTCTCTTGTCTGTGTAGATGCTATGGCTGCTTTGACATTGGCCTGCAGTATGACGATGTTCAAGTCTGCAGTTGTAGTAGGAAAATGATCCAAACATTTTTTGTTAATAACTGTCAGATAGAAATGATCCTGGTCATTCGAATTAATATGAAAACCAGTCATGTTGTGCTGCATGTAGTATGAGGTTATTATATAGTCCGACTTTCTCTCAGCAACTCTGACTGACTTCCAGTGTCCCTGTAAACTGACCTGCTAATGGTCAGCATGATACCATGCTGACATTAGCATTTAGGTCATTGCACAGGCTCAAAATGTGTCTTGTTCAAACATGGTTGAATCAGTGTTCACCAAAGCCTCAAATTAGAAACCTTACACAAGGGTTGCTAATTATATTTGACCAAAAAAAACAAAAACAAATGCTGAAATGATTAATGAAAAAAAGTAGAACAGATAAATATATACTGTATGTCAAAAGTATGTGTTGACAAGATAACTTAATCCACTTGATGTTCTGACAGCGTTATCAGTATAATGCCCCTGCAAACAGCTGTGTCTTAATCTGTCCCATGTTGGCTGCAGCAAAGTGTAACCGATGGGGAAAAAAGAGAATTCATAGAAGCAGGACCTTGACAAAATATCATATTTTCTTGAAAGCACAATGTGTGTACCTGCATTTGCAAGTGTATGCACATTTATTCAGACACAAACGATGTGTGCATACAAACTGTAGGTGGTGTGTGAATGTGTACATTCATATGAGTTTATGGGCACACATCAGAGCTGCCATGGCTAGACATCACCTTCTCCTGACAATGCAATTAAATCTGTTGTGCAGCATGTAACCTTCTCTTTACTGTCCAGGGAGACCAATAAATTGCCCCCATATTTGTCACAATAAAGGAGCTATCAGACTCAAGGAAGCAGGTATGTGTGTATGAATCTAGATGCTGAGCAGCTGTTCAATTAAAGTGGTAAGGTGGATATGCACCCAAGGCAATAGCATGCCACCAGCTCTGGGTGAGGCTAACACATTATACCCTGAAATGACACTGAGACAGGAGTGCAGGAGCAAGGTTGCATATGTACTAATTGTCTGTGAAACTTTTGCTGCTTACTTATAATTAGATCTCCAGCTGTATGTGTATGTTTCCAGCATTTAAATATAGTATCTATTGAGGATTCATTGATATAAATAAAGACAACAAAGCACTTGCCCAGCATGTGATCTCATAGAGATGTACCACATATTTCCAGGGAGAATGAAAGATAAACAAGTGCAAATTTGCAATAGCTGCGACCTCGTACGCACATGCATCCATGCGTTCATGCATTCACACACACACACAAAACCTCGCAAACACTTGAACTTATGCCAAATTTCTGCCAAAACTGTGGATGCCGAATGGTTAGAATTTTTTGTGAAAATACCAACAGAGTGAGCTATGGAGCTGCTGGTCGCAGCTAAAAAAGAGGTGGATGTTACAGAAATGTTGATCATTTTAAGAACAAAATAATTGTTATGACAACACTGAACAGAGCTATCTTGTGTCTGGCGAAGGACCTTATTAAAGTTAGAAGACAGACATATTTTTCTAAAATGTTGCTCCCTGTTACTGTTGTTTTCTTCAGATGTACTTGTGTCTTATTTATCAAGCAGTATGTAAGTTTGACTGTTATCCTTGTGTTCGCGATAAACTGCAACCCTCTCTTATATGCATATGCATTTACATACTATATCTGCTCCCAAATAAAAAGTACCATCACACTATCTCGGGAGCTGCACCAAATTTGTTATTAAAATAGTATTAATAAAGAATCAAATGCAATTTAGAGCGCTAACTAAATGTTGGATACAGCAAACCAACGGAGAATGATTAGGAATTATAAAATGTAATATATTATATATATTACATTTATATATATTTTTATAATATTTATATTTATATATATTTATATTATTTATTATATATTCATTTGTTGCTCCATTTAAGACAAGTTTAGGCTTTACACGCGCTGGATCGAGTCAAAAGCTGTCTGCAAAATAGATAACGCTCTGCCACAATGTAAAGCAGATGAATAAAGCACAGTATCATCAGCATAATAATGCACCTTACAGCCATTATCAAAAGAAGCAATATTATTAATATACAAGGTAAAAAGTAAAGGACCTAAAGTTTAACCCTGCGGTACACCTTAAGTGACCTTCACATAGGTGGATTGCATAGAGTCAGCAACAATACATTGGGTTCTAATTGTAGGATAGCTTGTAAACCACTGACAGGCATTCTGATCCAGGCCAGCAAGGTGATCCAGGCCAGCAGAGGTGAGTCTATCTAGTAAAAGTGAATAGTCAACTGTCAGACTGTGTCAAAGCCTTAGGACAGGTTATTGAACAAAGCCTTCCGATGCTGTCCATTGTCAAGAGCTCTAATAATATAATTTAGATTAATAGATGCAGCTGATAAAGTGCTTTGAGGTCTAAAACCAGACTGAAAAGTATTTAAAATACAATTCCGAATCAGGAGCAAATGAAGCTGATGACTACCTAAAGATTCAAGGCTCTTTGATTAACAAAATAGTTTTGAAATTTGGTAGTAATTATTTAAATCTCTACAGTCTTCAGCCTTGTGAAGTGGGAACATGTGAGCAGTTTTCTAGACCTTTGATACAATCCCTGAGCTAAGAGAAGATTCAAAATATGTATTAAGGGGTCAACTATAAGTGAAGCAGCTAACCTCAAAAGACCAGGCTCAAGAAGATCAGCACCAGTAGATTTATTTGAGTCTATCCTCAAAAGAGCATCACCCACTTCCATTCATAGAGTAGACTAACAGATAAACTAAAAGGATTCCTGTCATTTTAGAGCTCTTGTCCTGATTCACTGTTCACATTTTGATTATGCTGACCCACCCCATTGGCAAAATATATCAGATTCATTCTATCAAATATATGTCCTGCATGAATGAAATGATCATTAAAAGCATTACAAATTTCAACCTTTTCCTTTATGAGACCAAAGTCAGACAGTAACTGGAGGGGATGGGCTGGGGTGTAATAATTCTCCATTGATGTAATTGTTTTGTGTTCAGTGCAGTGTTCAACTTGTCTAAATCACACATATTTGCAGTAAATCATTCAGGAACCCCTAAATGTCTGAGCTCCTAAATGTCCTTTTGGCTATGATACGTGGCTTTGTTCTACGTGATTTCACATTCTTCATACAGGCAATAAGGCGGAGTTCATGGAAATCTTGAGGAAAAACTCCAATGGATGAATGCTTTTGAGGCATATTGGTGACAATGATGTCAATCAAAGAGGATTTGGAGCTATATTTCACAGTACAACTTGTCAGTTTGGTTATTAATTGAGTCAGGTTCAGATTAGTGCACATATTTTTAAAACAATCAGACATTGGTTTTCTCAATCAAGGTTTGATCATCCATAATTAACAATTCTTTAGCTGTATAGGAAGAAAATATGTCTACTAAGTTATCAATAGCTATGGGGAGGGCTGAAGGGGATGATATGCCCCTTTCACTGTCACCTGTTTGTTTTCCCCAAGATTTACCAACATAGCCAGACATTCATACTTTTTTAGAACAGAGGATGAGATTAGTACAGATACCGGAAAGCATGTTTTTAAAAATAGATAGGTACACCACCACCTTTTCCTTTTCTGTCTGCTCTAAAAAAGTGAAAACCAAGAGAACGGGTTGGGTATATCCAGACAAAATTAGGCTGTTAACCTTGTCATTATAGCCTAGTTAGTCTTGTTAATGTCGAATACAAATTATTAACAGAGGACCACTCACCTTATCTCGATTCTGTTCTATTAAAATCAATTGTTCATCATCAGTGATAAGTATAAGGTAATTCAGATCAATAATGCTGAACATTGTCAGCACTTTTCAAATTCTATTACATCTTGCCGTCTTTCTTTCTGTCGACTTGTCATTCTCTCACTAGAACTCTTTTTGGTTTTAGTTGAAAGACCAGCAAATTGGAGAGGCTACAGTATTCAGCCAGAGGAGAGAGCCATTACAGACAAGAGAGAGACAGAGCGGACAAGGGAGCATGTGAATGGAGACAGAGGAATGATATTTGGACAGTTGAATAATTGACTCCTTATCCAATGCTCTTTGCACATCAGAGGCTCTCCCTCTCCTTTGACTCTGACTGATCAGTTGTTCTCAAAATGTGGTAACTCAGGCAACCAAAATAAATCTATCCCACAATGAAAATTGATCTTGACAACAGACTCTCTTGTTCTTTCCCTCCCTTTCATTTCCCTTCTTTGTCTTTCTCTCCTCCTTGCTTTTCCGTCTTATAACCTCATGACAGCCCAGAGTTTCACTGTCTATAGTGTCAGTGTCGTATGTACAGGGCTTGTGACAAGTTTCAGCTCACCATGTGATTTGCCACTCTAACTGATAGTTGGACGGTGTTTGAAAGTTATTTTGAGCATACATAGTCATTTGTCTTTTTATGCCATAAAAGCAGTCTTTATGGTGTCAAAATAGAGTTATTTTGTCATGTTTTCTATAAGCATAGAATATGCTGATATGCATACTGACAGAGGGAAAGCAAATGAGGGAAACTTCTGTGCCATCCGTTACCTTTGGCGTCATAATAAATACTGATCCTGGGTGTGACTTGACCACTCATCAGTGAATAAGATACTATCAGTTTAACAGATTGGTCCCTGTTCCCATAAAACAGCAGTGTCAAATTAATAATACTTATTAATTATTCCTAGGTTAGCTTAACAAAGTACCTTGTGGAATTAATGTACTCATTTGAGATATAATGTTGTTTGTATCTTTACTATTTCCTGTTTTATTAAGAATTGATTTGATTATTACCAAAAAGGATAAGAAATGTGTCATGTTACACCTGGATATTGGTGTGTTTGAATGAGTCATATGCTAAGTATCTTAGTATGTTAAGTTGAGAGGAATTAACTAGTCCTGCAATACACATACTGGAAGTCATCCTGCTTAACTTTAACTCACAATGCACTTTCTTTTTTTCAAACTCTCAACATGCTGTCTCATTCTTTTAAAGGTGATTTGTCTCTATTTTGATGTAGTGGTTGATAGAATGGTTTCCTATATCCACTGAAGATTTTCAACTGCCTTTACCATGTTATTTTTAAAAATGTTGCTTCTTTCACTGCCCAGTTTTCCCATATTTTGGCACAATGATGTAACGATGATTCATTCTTCCTAAATTGGTTAAATGCCACACCAGTCAATTAATACGTTCCTCTTTGCCCCTGTAGGTTGCTTAGTTTGGCATGAAATGCATTTAACCTAACTATTCAGCAGCAGGCCAGCATTCATAGTTTAAATGTGATTTATGTAGTTCAAACTGTGAATTGCAGAGTGTACTGACAACATGGTAAATCAGGGCACTATTGCCTCACTAAGTAGATTCTAGGCTAGGTTTGCTGGTCTTGGAGTTGACTTATTTCCCATACTCTCAAGACATATTATCTGTCTGTCCATCAGAGAGACAAAGGAACCTGGAGTCATGATGACATGTAGATGATGATGTGTGGATGTCCACCGTCTCCCCATGTAAATGTACCGTTTGGGAGACAGGGTTTGGAATTGGTGTTAAGAACATGCTGAGTATGGATTATTGTTATATGTAAATATTTAGGAGCATACGCACTGATGATGTTGTTGATGGGGAAGTTTATTCATTCTACCCTGAAGGTAGTGGATGAGAACAGGCAATCATTTGCATATCTTTTGCCGATTTTCTCTAAATTTGGGTAAAATTTACAATAAATTTGGATAGGAAATTTGCTACAGAGAAGACGCGCTGCTAAACAGATATGGAAGATTTTTTTAACAGAGCTCAGACTCTCCCACACAGGACAAGGAAATATGTTTTCCATACAGTTTTTCCATACTGATACTGATACTGATGCAACAACCACATCAATAGGTTGCCAGTTTTCAGTGAAATGTGCTCACCAAGCCTATTTGTACAGTGACTTTGTTGTCTCTCTCTTTCTCTAAGTTAAGCCTGTGTAGATGTCCATGAGTAACACTTTCCAATTTGCACCTAGTTACCAGTATACCAGGTGGCCTCAGGACGAGGATAGATTGGGGTGCTGACCTTTCTGTGATGTTATGTTGACAAGTATGATGGCATTTTGAAATAGATAGTGTGGAAAGGTTGCACAACTGCACTGCCAACGTATATAGTACATTCTGCTGCATGTACCGGGAGTCCAAACTAAATGTAAATATATTAGAAAGGAATTTTGAAATACTCCCTTTTGCAAAAATAAAGGTATATAAAGAATGTCATAATTAATAATTATTATTATTATCATTATCACGTTTCCACTTCTAATATTCTAAAAGTGGTCTGCACATAGGAGAGGTGACAAGGAACACCCTTGTCAGTATCCAAAGCCTTCTATGTATGTGCTTTACTTAGTAGTTCACATGATCCCTTGATTATCTGCAAGACCATAAAAGGTTGGACCACAGTTCTGCATTGCATGAACAACATTTTGCTTTGTTCTTCTGAATTTTTATTTTTTTTTAAATGTTCAGGTCAAGTCCCCTCTCCCCGAGACATTACAAGGCTGAGGATTAGTGTTTCCCAGTGTTGGAACATACCATCTTGTCTGCTTTGTTAAAACTGATAACCGCCCTCACTGTTTGCCGAACCAAAGGTACTGTTTCCAACGTCCACACAAGAAAAAGGGGAGATTTATGTGGAATATCAGGCCAACCATGGCCTCTGCTTAGATTGAAATAGTGTTGTAAGCATACCGGCAGACTGACTTGCATTCTTTACTTCAAAAGTCATTGTCTGCTTAAAAACAACATTGTGTAAATTATCCTTTTTTTCCAAAAAAAAATATTATTAAATATTAATAAAATCTATAAAAAAAATGCAAAAGATACATACAGATGTTCGCATTAATTTGCCCTCACATAAGTAAAAATAGATTAAGAAATTGGACAGAAAAATTATGAGCAACGCTACGTGCAGAATCACTGTGGAAAACACAATGTCAGCGCTAGAAATCAAACAGGCTTGCAAATAACCAATCCAAAATTGAGAATGATTAACTATTGAGATTATTAAACTATTCATTCGACACTAAATTATTGAACGACATTTTCTAAACCAGGAACTTAAAAGATTAAACCACTTTCTTACAAAATAAAAGATTTAGAAAAAAGCCTGCAGTAACGTTTTAGAGTAAACGTGACTGTGAAATACGTGTAGAACATGACATTTTACAGAGTGCTTAAGTTAGGTTGTAGTTACTGTTTTTTTTCAAATTAAATTGAGCTAATACTTGTTCTGTAGAGTTCCTCTGAACATCTGTGCAGAATTTCACATTGTAAAATTCAAAACCATGAATAATGTATAGATCCTATAGATTCAGTTACAAATAGCAAACAAACTCTTTTTTTCCCCCAAAAGTTTGAACATGGTCTTTGTTGGTACCATGTCCCTAACCTATGGTCTTACATGGGAGAAGTGTCCTCAGAGATGAGAGTTAAGAGTAAAAGTAAAGACCCTCACATCGTGAGTGGTGTTACATAATGTTATGTATGCCTCCAGTCCTAGTCATATTGCCATAGAATTAGCAAAAACTAGTGTTAAAAACAAGTGAAAACAAGTCTTAAAAAGCAAACATTCAACTTGTACATGATAGGGATTATTTGTATTTATCTTTATATGACATTTCACCCAAAAAGAATCACAACATATCCTTTTGATGTATGATTAAACCACACAACTTCTGAAAACAAGGAGGCTTTTTTTCTCCAGGAATTGGAACACGAATCAACGAGCATCCATGACGGGAACCCTAACCCTGTCATGTCATGCAGTTTGCCGAAGCCCCTTTCTTTTCTTTTGCATTTAGTTTGATTGATTATTCATTGTGTAATTTGCAAATCAAGGAGACATCGCTGATTTAATGAGCAAGCAATGAGTACCTACAGTACGTAGAGACTATAGCTCTCACTGATCTTATATTCAGGACAAAACAAGGCTGTTTTAGCTGCAGAAAGATGCGGTGTGACAGAGTAGTCCTTAAAAAACTAGACATACTGAATTGTTCTGTGTTGTCAAAAGTTAGTTTATCAATGGCATGTTGAAACAGTTGTTTTTTGTGCGACCAATATTGTGTAAATTATATATTTTTTGCAAACTGCAAAGAACCAATTAGAAAAGGCAACTCATTTCACGACTGACATCAATCTACTACATCTTATTTCTTGACAACATATTACAAGGAGCATTTTCACAGTCGCAGTATATGATGTGTTTCTACTATTCACATACCGACAATTTACAATTTCAGAGACAGAAGCGCAGCATTATTCCCAAACTATTTTTCTACACAACTGGGTAGGAATATACAAAAGTATCATCACTCCTGAGTACATGTAGGTTAAGGTCTAGACTTGCCCGTCTATGTGATTTATGAGAGGTTGAACATTTACACCTTGGCTTTCCCTTACTGTCTGACCAAGTCATTCATCAGGCTCCATATAATGAATGGACTTGTTCTTTGCACCGGAGCTAACAAGACGGTGGGGTCCTTAGAGTTCAGTAAAACGAGATTACAAGCACTGGTCAAGTCCAGGAAAAGGGAGCAACTCCTCCTGGAGTTGGAGCAGGAGCCTGAAGCCGCTGGGGAGGGAGCGATTGGTGGTGATGAAGGCTGCATTACTGTGGGTTTCTGCTATAGTCATGGTCTCCAAATGGCAATGCAAGATCACAGAATATGTGTGTTAGCAGGGAGAAATGCCAAACCCCGTGACAGATAAATTGTCATGTAAAGAAAAAAAAAACATAATTTGCTGAAAAGAAATAACTGCCTATTTATTGATTTCTGTATATTACCTTTTCACCTACACCTCTCTTCAGGAAATGTAGTGGTCACTGACTGCAGACCTAAGTAACTCTGTGCGCCATAACCTCTTTCAGAGTAATCACTGAAAGCAGCAAGGGTTGTTACATCATAACAGTAAAGAGCCACAATCTTATGGCTCAACAATCGTCAGGCTCAACAATAATGAAAATAACAGGAGGAAGAGAAAGTACGTTTATTCATACTTTTAGCACTGAGGACTTTTAAAACGTTTTAACAGATTTATTTAAAACTGGTGCATAAAAGTTTGACATTATTCTTATTGTTGTTGTTGTTATACTTGTATTTTGATTTAAAATAATGTGTTAGAGTGTACATTGTCAATTCCTTTTGCCTCCGTAATGTACACCACGTTTACTGGCAGCATGGCACATGTGATGGAAATCCCATTGATGTGTGGAAGAGCAATAACTAATGTACAGTACGTATGGAACTTTTTAGTTAGATGTTGTCCAAACCTCAGACGACCACGCACTGACACCCATTACTGCTTTCCTTTAACAATGTATCCTGCCCCCTCCTCACTTCCTCCAGCTCTGTGGGGACACTGTTAAGAAGACAGGTATCCATTACCTTGAAGCAGAGCAGTACACACTAGCTCCAGGCTTTATGTCACACTCTAATATATACAAAGCCCTGTGAATCTACCCTCTTGAAATCCCCCATGCCCTTTATCTGCCAATCCCATGACTTTCATTGGCTGACTTGAAGGATGATATCCCTAATGTTCATGACAAATTAATCCACAGGGGGAAAGCCAATGACAGTGAGTTGCCAGTGGGTCATCCCTTTGGCTAAGTCTGTCATTTCACATTTGCAGGAACTCGTGCAGGGCCGCATAACTAAGCAGCATATTTGTACAACCTGAATCAAAGGGTTGCTGTCTGTACATATGTACAGACAGCCGATAAGGATTCAAATCCTAGGAAAAGGAACTTAATTGGGCCTAGGTGTTATGCTTCAGAAGCACTAAAAAAAAATGTACAGGAGCACTGCCTGTCATACAAGCAGACAAACAGAATAAGACTATATGACCTGAATAGATAGATTTGCATTGTATTAACGTTGCCTGCCAATCTTGAATTTTAAAATAATAAATAATAACTGAAAATGATGAGGGTCCTAATATTCGCTCTAAATGAACCAACTGATATGTGAGTTTTATCTGGAATATTTTTTTTTTTTGTCAGAATTAAGGTGAAATGCCATAAAGCAATCTTAACAAAATAAAATAAAAAAGAAAGTAAAATGGGGGATATAATGAGATGTTATTAAATGCAACAAAGGTCCCAAAGCCGGAATCAAACCCAGGAAGTTGCGGTAAAATGGCATGCGCTGTAAATAATCCAAGGAACTCCTATTTGGAAGATTCGTATTGGAAGTCACCCTTTTTTTATTCTGGTTGACAGCGAGATCAGTTTGAAGACGTTGCTGGATATTTGTATTAGATAAAATTGAATTATATGTTGTGCAATATAGGTATTACACAAATATGACAGGCATGCTTGATAGCCATGATAGCATGTTTAATTTACAGTATAATAACTAGTAGTATATTACTCTACTGAAAATTAGGCATCAACAGTAAATAAACAGTAAATGACAAATATGTAGTATTAATCAGCCAAATAGCCACGTTACTGTACAATAAAAATGTTTAGGTTTATGTTATATGTTCCAAAAAATAAGTAACCATAAATAAGAGACTGAAAAAAAACGAAAAAAAACTGTATACTTCAACACATGCACAACTGACTGTTTACCATTAGTGAATGTTCATCTTCACTTCATACAGTACATATGTAGCTGATAACCCATTCCATCTGCACAGTAGTTTAACCTAATCATGTCAGAATATGTATTTGACCTCCTGCGCTATGATGCAGCTCATTGCGTCTTGTTTCAACGTTACCAGTAAAGGCCGTTTTGCCTGCAAACAAGTTATATATACCCGGTGCTCACAGAGGCGAGAAGGAGCAAATAGCTGTCGTCTGTTGAGTGCTCCAGGAGTGAGAGGCTACATGAAGCATACAGACACAGATGCCAGAGCAGAGTGCATTTAGCTCCACACACTGTACATCGACAGTAGCAGACAACACAAACGTGTACTACCCTGAGTTTTGAAACACTCTTTGAAATGAACGCGTTACGGAAACCTTGCAATGCTAATTGTGCAATTTCTTAGCAGAGTCAGTCGCCCTAAAAACTGTTCTAAAATGCAATGAGTATGATTCCAGCTGTGGCATTGGAAGTCACTGCCCTTTTTAATTTCACATATCTGAATTCAAACGAAGCCCGATAAAAGTGTACTGCTCAGACCTTGCAGAAAAGCTTCCGTTTGGCTCGGAATTTATTAAATTTGACTTTGCTGCTAGCTGTGCTGTATGGCAAATAATGCTGGACACATTTAGTGACTAATGTTGCATGGCAGAGACACTGTTTCATTTCAAACAAATCCGCCACTATATATTGTTCCGTCATGAACACTCTAATCACAAGATAAACCATTTATACCAACAAAGGGTGATGCAGTTATGTTTGGCATTCATTGCGCTGCATTAAGCCGTTCCCTGCTTATCCAGCAACCATGCTGTTGGTGTAGCAGGGGCATAATGAGCAGCAGCAGGGTAGCAACACTGTCTTATCACTTTAAGAGCTACCATAGGCTCAAGTAGATATGCTGGCACAGGTGGAGGCTGGGTAGGTGGAGATAAAGTTTTAACAAGCAATGGAGTGTGCAGCAGTTGGTGTAGCCAGAATGTTTTTTTTTTAATGGATTGTGGCTTGTGTACATAATGATCAGCTGGTAAATTAGCAGCACACGATGTCTCTTTCCTGCCTGAACAAACATAATGCTCCTTGAAAAGAAGTAAAGTACAATTGTCTTTTGGCAAAAAAGTGAATGCACTCGAGAGTTCACTAAACCATAACACTGAAACCCTTAGCTGGTCTTTTAGGATGATATATAAGACCATCTGTGAAAGCTGGGTGTGGGTTTCGTGATCGAATCCATACACCATTCTTACACAGAACATGTATTCAGATAAAACATTCACTTGTATATTTTTGTAACGTTTAAACCATGCACGGTAATTCCACCATTCATCATCGAAGCGCTAGATTTTATTATTGGCCAAGCGTTTGATTTTTGCATGCGAGTTATCCATTAATCCAGTCACATTTACAGTTAATACCACATTTATATATATATGGTCAAAATCTGGCTGCTCTCTCACTGAGCAGTAACTACAAGGATGGATTGGTTTTGAACTTAGCTTTCAGGATTAATTATTCAGTGCATTTTTTGATGGACCTCTGAAACTGCTTCTCCTGTTGCAATATTAATTGCCTTGCCAAAATGTATTACAGATTTATTTTCAATCATTGAAGGGTGTCAAAACTCTAGTCCCCCCTTGAAAAGAAGCAACGCAAACAGAGTAGGGAAAGCAAGGAGATTACTGACCCAATGATTGTGATTTCAAAAGAGGGATGATTGAGGTGTCAACAAATTTGGGAATTTGTGCCGGCTGCATCATGCACACATGAACAAACACAAACATTTTCTTTCTGTGTCTCTCGAGCCACTCCTTTTTGTGTTCTTTATGCTTATTGGTGCCGTCTTTTTGTGCTTAGATTGAGGATTCTTGCATTGCCCCTTCTTTTTTTGCCATAACATTATTTTTGAAGACATTGCCTTTTCTTTTTTTTTTTTTACTGTTGAACGTAGAGAGTGACAAAAGGGAAAACGATAGGCGTCGCAGCTGCATAGTATGTGTCTCGGACCAGGGGGAAACAACATCATCTTTTTTACGTTGGATGGCTGTGTGTCTCACCTCTCCGGTCGAGCTTTTGCTTCGGGAACAATTTTGGCCGCCTCAATATTGCCCAGCTTGATCTGCTCCGTGCAACGTGCCACGGGCCATCAAAAATAGATTAGGCGTGTACTTTAGGCGGAGCAGAGCGGAGAGCCGCTTTTGGGACACTTCAGAAACGTGTCAGGAGGAAACACAAGCATTCTCTAGAGTGGCCGCCATCAGCTTCTGGCGACCACATTGCAGCCAGAATGTGGCTTTAAATCAGAAATGAGGAGCTTCTGCTTCTGCTGACTCGCTTTGAAATCTGTCTCCAGCTACTGCTGCATAGAGCAGAAACTTTGAGTTTATAATAGCATCCATTGCACGCTTAGTATTTAAAATTTGAGTTTTTTTATTTGATGAACATGGGCACTAATATGCGAAAATGAACTAAATGGGGTTTATTTCCATAAAAAAAAAAAAAAGAAAGAAAAGAAGACAGTGGACTACCACAAGCGTAGTCGGACACCTGGTAATAACTTATGTATACAACCATTAGGGTAGCAATTGTCAGTACTGTGAGTAGGTTAAGACAAAGCAAGTCTAAAGTTTGAAGAAAAATGTAAAACTTGTGAAACCGGTTCTCCTCAGGGAGGTCATTCCAAAGCTGTGCAGCCTTAATAGCGTTAGCAAGGTCACCCCTGAGTTTTCAAATTAGATTTGGTTACAGCTAAGAGTGACCTTCCCAAAGATCTCAGGCGAGCAACTATAGGCTCGTAGGGACTTAAAAGCTCAGTAATATAGCTAGAAGCCAGACCTGGCAGTGTGTTAAACATCAATAGTAGAATCTCAAAATCAACCCTGAACTGTAGCTGCAACCAGCGCAGGGCAGCTAAAATATGTGTGATCTCTCTTCCTAGCAGTAAGGATTATGGCCACAGTGTTATGTAGTATTTAAAGTCTTGCCAAGTTATGTTTTCTCAGCACGGTTTATAATGATTTTGCAGTGATACTGACGTGATGTATTATAGCTGGCGAGAGTATGTAAAGTATAAATTTAGCTCAAGTATATGTATTGACATGCCATGTCAGACAAAAAAAACTTACACGGAATATCAAGATGGTCCGTGCTATTGGAATCAATGCTAAGTCAGAACTGAAATGTAAACTTTAATGGGCTACCACTGCACTAGATGATCTGGCATCTCCAATGGCAACTTTAAATGGGAGTAACAGTGGAGAACAGAAGCAGGATGCACACATTTTGTCATTAATATTATTATGTCATTTTATCAGTGGTGGGTGAAACAATGGGAGGTCCATTTCATCCATAAAAGAAATAAATGTTTCAGTGATTATTTCTTCAGGACCTCAGCCAAGAAAGGCAGCGTGTATGTGGACTCAAATTATACGAAGTGGTTGGATTTAACGATGGCGTCCAGTCAACTGACTTTTGCCGTGAGTAGGGACAGTGTTTGATCTAAGTGAGCTATCAATACCCGTTGAGATTGGAGTGGGACAATCATTCTAATACTTCCTTGAGGGAGCGAGCAGGGAGAAAGTAAAGTGGATATTTGGGGTTGGAAGAGTTGCCATCAGAGTTTGGATCCGTAGCATGACTAATCACATTGGAAATGACCCTAATGTTTTGCCATTTGACAGTGAGTTTTAAAAAAATCTTTCTGCGACTGCACTCTGTTTTGAAATGCCACAATTGTTTATTTACTGGAAATTAAGTGAATGAATTAAGACAATTAAATAACTGGAAAAAACATGTATGCTTTGTTAGACGTATAAAGTGTCAGTGTAAAACTTGATAAAAAACTGTCCTGTATGCTCTTCCTATGTAGTTTTTCAGAGCCTATTTGCCGTTAGAAAGTAGACATTGGAGTTTTGACAGCCACATGGATTAGTACAACGTTTATTAAAAGGGTGGGGGAAAAAAGTAATTGTAAATCTTAGGAAACGTTTAAAACAAAAAAATCCCGAAAATTCTAAGTATACTCAATATATTTACTCACTGTACTCAATGTATTTCGCAGATTGGTATAAATTTGAGATGTGCTTTGTTTTAACTATTGGACAAACATGGGCCTGAACCCAGCCTCAAGTAAATCATTTTCTTAAGTTTCACTTTTATATGTAACACCAGCAAACAATAATGCTGAACCCTGTAGTCTTCAGGAATGCTAATAGGAGAAAATAATTTATTCATATGAGAAGCTGGAGTATTGTGATCCAGATATCATTAGGCAGCCCAAGAATAGTGTCAACTGCTCGAGCATTCTCCTGACAGAGGTCTTAAGTGTTTGGTTTCACGCCTGAGAAATACAGTGCATATATCGCCTGACCCTAACTGCACTGATGAATCATGCAGCACTGTAACAAAATGTATCCTGGGACCCGTGTTAACAAGGAGAGTGAGGCCAACATGGAACACAAGTAACATAACCTTATGCTTAGCATTAACAATTAAATAACAGATGCCAATGGGAATTGCTCATCTACTTCCCACACAACAGTAAGCATGAGTAAGAAAGTGGTTGAGTATTATGAAAGAATAAAAATGTCTTTCATGCAAAATCAGGGGAAACTCCAAAAGTTTTGGTCAATGTTTTTCAGAAATTGTTACTATAGTGAGAAAACTTTCTTCAAATCCCACAAACGTTTCAAACAATAGTAATGACTAAAGTTATATTTATTTTTTTACCTTTTGGAAAGAGCCATGCTTGCCGTTTTCCTGTTTCCAGTCTTTCCAGCTACTGCAACGGTGTGCCAGACCGTCTTGGCGGTCCTAGTGTGAGGCTAAGCTAACCAGCTGCTGGTGGTAGCTTCATATTTACTGTACAGATATGAGTGAAGTATACCTCTTCTCATCTAACCCTTGGGAAGACAGTGATTACATGTATTTCTCCTTTTAAAATTGTGTCTGATCCTTTTTAAATAAGTACTTTACTGAGAATTTATCTTGGATAAAGCACATGCTGGGATTGTTCATTTGGATGTCAACACAGTGATTGAGTATCTGTCCCTTCATTTTCTCTCATTCCAGGTTCCAGCTGTTATAGTGAAGTGTTACAAGCGCCTCATAAAAGTATGAGTGAACATGTGTGTATCGTTGTGTCAGTGGGACTGAGTGTGCTTGACTTGTTATATTTGGTTTCATTTGCAGTTTGTGCATGCCTGGCAAAGAGAATGTAGCAGTCAGAGGTCTGGTAAAGCAAGCAGAAAGTTCACACGAGTGAGCTAACTTATATGTAAATCACTACGAAACTTCACACTGTTCCAAAAATCAGTGAACATATACAATAAGCAGTGAGTACCTGAAATGTTCTGCACAGCTTTCAGGAGGTGAAATGCTTTGACTAATTCTACAGGCTGCACCGACTGTAGTTACTGGAGCTTACCCTCAGTTTTCATGTAAATTACGTTCTGCATTTTGACACGGAACATAAATCTGGCAAACCTTACAGCAACAGACTTTCAATGTTTTTTGGAGGGAAACACTCAAATTAAGTTTGCGAGAACTGCTCGGTTCCTTTCCGTGCAGTCTACAATAAGGATGACTGGATCATGTTGGGTTGAATCCCTTTTCTACTGTACGAGTTACCAACAACGATGTAGTATTGTGTCTTGGAAACATTCTTTAGAATGGCTTAACAAAGCTGCGCCCCGGCCTCCTCGGCGTACTCAATCACCAGCACCTGATTACAAATGAACACAACATTGATGCACAGCCATGGGTCCCAAAGACTCATGTTTCAGGATCTGATTAGCTTGGATGTTAATGAGAGCTATGCCTCTATTGCTAACCCCCAAGGTATCTGGATGAAGCTCTCCATCATCCTCTGTTGGATTCTGACACCCCTGCCCAGATGGTACTGTAGACTCACCCCTCTCTATCTTTTTTTTCACGTGCTAAATACACCAATGGAGAGTTGCCCCTGGGTGTTGACGGTGCATATGGACACCATGAATACCTGCCTGATCTCATTATAACACACACACACACACACACACACACACACACACACACACACACGCACAACTTCATAACAAAGGAGAGGAAACATGGTATGCGAACAGCTGGCTTCCCATGCTCACTTCATCTAAAGCTCTTCTAATGGTCGGTTTAATTGATAAATTGATTTCTGTTTTAACCATTGACCAAGAGTTGAAAAGTGCGTGGGCAAATTATGTGGGTTTATAGGATGATTCGAGGATTCAAGGATAATTTATTGTCCCTATGCAACACAGGGTTGCACAACCAAATGCAGTTGTAGCTCAGTCCATTATGCTTCACACAGGACACGACGGATCCACACAGTCCTGTGGCTGGTGTAGCCTGAGTCTTATTTCCCTGCGAGTGGACATCAGCCAGGAGCAGGCTGGTGCGGCTCTCCTTCCTCTCCTCCTGGCCGGTCATTCCGGCTCTGTGGTGTGTGGTCCGGCTTGCTGGGTGGTCAGAAGATGCTGTGGTGCCATGATCATCTTAAGGTCTGCTGCACTAAATCCAATCACCACCCCTTTCTTTCCTCCGATGTTGAATCATGCAATATAGAGTATAATGCAATAATCACAGTATTCCAAAAATAATATCCTCTAAATAACAATAAACCCTCAAAATCAAACATAAATGAGGCTTTTATAATAACATATTAGAAATGATTCATTCTAATATATTGAAAAGGCATTGAAACACGTTCTTTGATCTGCAATTGTTATGACTAGTATGTTTGCATGTACAAGCCCTATGCATGAATGGTTATTGTTGCTATGGCAACAAGTGACACTGCTTTTTTGTCACAAGGAGTTAAAACCTCATGCCGCTTGATGAATGTTTTTTATCTAAGTTGTTCCGATGGTACAGTTGTTTGGTGTTGCTTTTTTTTTTCCAGAAGGAGTCAAAACCGAAGAAAACATATGGTACATGAATAACAGCAGGTGAATGGACAACTCCCCAAAGGGTTTCGCCCATCACTGTGTCAAGCTCCAAGCTTGTTCCCCCTCTCCCTGCCATAATTCATTCATGTCCAATGGAAACAAGAGTATTGTAGCAAAAAACTAAATGTTTGCCACTGCCATGGCTTTCTATAAGTTATCTTTATTATATAACACATTTGAAATCAGAATCAGAAAACCTTTATTCGTCCCACAGCGGGGACATTTACAGAAAACTGCACTCACAAAGGGCTTTACAAATATGCAAAATGCATTACAATAAAAAAAAAAAAAGTGCAATATAGGGAGTATAAAAACAATGAAGTTCACATACGGCTTACAAAATGATATAAAAATGCCACACTAGGAATGAGAAAACATTTTTCAATTCTTGTCTTATTCAGCAGACGTAATTCTGGTAGCTGGCTGTTAATGCTGCGACTAGATGCTTCAAACATCTACAGCAACAGTAAAGGTGCAGTGCTAGACTCTGCGAAAACTACAGAAGACTATAACAAAGCTCAGCGTGTGTTAAAGGCTAATAACTTCAACAATTACTCAAAAGAAAGACAATTAAAAAAATGTTGCTGCCAATATCTTCTTCCTCCTACTATTATACCTACAATATTAGAAGTATCTGTTTTAACCATACAATGTTTATAATTCAAGGTCAGAAAACATCTCTGTGAGAGTGATCATTATGAGCATAATGACACTAGATCAGTAATTTTTAACTGCAGTCAAATCCCCTACCTATGCAAGTAAAACATGTATAAGCCATCCTTTCCAGGGTTTTGTATTAAGACTGTCTCAGCGCTAATTCCCAGCCTTACCTTTGTAATATTCCTAATGAGCCCCTAAGCCCTGAGATCCCTCGTTCTGCTGTGTTCCACGTTCCCTTTGATCCTGACGATCCCTTTCCCAGCATCCTCGGGGGGTCCGCACATGGTGTTACCTGACTGCATGGTGCTAATACATCGAATATTCATCCACACCCCTCTGTCTGCACTATCTGTCCTCCACAACAGGAAGAAGTCAAACACAGTTTTACATTATTTCATGGGCAAAATTCCATTTACGGGCAGCGGTGACTCTTACATGACACAAAACAATGATTACAAAGTGATATTAAGTGATATAGCTTGGTTTATAAAATGATGTGCGACTGTAATTACATTATTGCTCTATTTGGGCAACCGAGAGGCAGTTGTCACTGCATACACTTTGTCAGAGACTGAAGGGCACAATGATTAGTTTACTATGACACCAAGGTGAAAAACAGCCAAAGGTAACTCTATCTTTAAAGAGGAGCGCTTTAGCTGCTGTATTTTGGAAAAAGCCAAAGGAGGCGTAAGATAAAGTACGAAATGTTCATACTGAAATGAAACTTATAAGGTTTGAATGAATAACCCTTGTCTGCTAAGTAAAGCAAACTTACTTTTGTGAAGTTACAACAATTTTACAAGTTAGATTTCAGGCATGTCACAATGCATCATAAATGCTCGATGATTTGTAGAGGCATGATGTAAATAGAGAAAGAAAATACACAGATGCAAGCAGCGATGTCCTCCATCTGTGCCTCGCTGATGTTTTAAAAATGTAGCCAAACAACAAACAGACTTTGGCCATAGTGCGGGCATTTCCATGCATTGGAAAACCACACAGAGGAGGAGACTTTGAAGCTGGTCGCAGCCGGGGAAAGAAAACAACGCAAACTCAAGATTTTAATTGTTTAAGTGGCATTATGCTACCTCGCCAGTGTATTCTGTGGCATTTCCTAATTGTATTCTGTTTTCGTAAACAATGACATGTTCAACATAACTGTTGACGGCCTTAACATTGCTTGGCGTGGTGGTGGTAGTCTAGTGGTCTAGTGGTCAGGCTTCCAAATAGAACACCAGAAGGTTGTGAGTTCTATACCAGGCTGCCACTGTTGAGCTCCTGAGCAAGGCACTTAACCTGAAGTTGCTCCAGGAGGACTGTCCCTGTAGTTAGTTCACTGTAAGTCACTCTGGATAAGAACATCTGCTCAATGACTTGTAAAGGGACCATTTGACTGTCTGTACACTTATCTAAACCCAATGCCCTGCAATGACAACAATATTTCCTCAACTATGTATCCACTTAGTCACTTCCACCACACAAATTGGTACCTCTGGTGCTGCATGTGTAAATGGCTGAGAATGACCTTGTAACCACCAGTTACGAATGTGACTTGGGTTTATACTCACTGATACAAATGCCGGGGGCCACATACTGGTGCTGCTTTCTGTGCAGGGTTTGACGGTTGGCTTGTCCCTGCACTCTGTTTTGTTGCCCTGCTCCCTGTCATACCGCATGGACACTCAGTTTTTCATTGAGGAACACTTGATCATGCAGGGTTTATGTAGTGTATCAGGGTGCATCAGTCCATCCATGTGTTTTTGTTGTGCATTGTGTATGTATCTTGTAGACCCTGTGCTGCCACACCTGCCCTCTAGACATCTTCAGTGAGTTTCCTGTCTTGAAACAGCTCATTAGTGTTGGAGTCTATATGTCGTTTGTCAGATTGTCGGGGTTGCTTTCTTGCTTTTAGTGTTCTTGCCTCTGAGGTTACCTTGCCTGTTCTTAGTTACTGGTTGCCTGATTTCCTGTTGGCAACTTTATGCTTGGACAACAAAACAACTAAAAAGCCTTTTTAACCTCAGCTGTCCAACCTGCAACTTTTGTGTCCAATGCCTACCCATGATCTTTGCAGTGCGAACACTCAACCACAGGCACTGCAGCGAACCCGGTGCTGTACAAGACTGCAGAGACTTTCATTTAGCCCTGTGCTGTACTGAAGGCTCTCTTATCAACCTCGGCCAGACATCTCACCCTAGAGCACGCTGCCCTTTAAAAAAAAAAAAAAAAAAATCTTCCTCAGACAGTTGTTCAGAGTGGCATCTGATAATTAAAATCATTGAAAGACAACTGGTGATAAGCATAACGCCATTGGGATGAATTTCAGTTAATCACATTTGTCATCCACGACTATCATCAAAGAATTATGGGCGTTCAACATGTTTTCCTGTTGCCTTTTTGAGAATATTCAACCTAGAAAACCAAACCTAGTATTTCTCATCTTAATTACAAAGTACATTATAGCTGTGTTTATTGTGCATATGGCACAAACCCGAGCTCTACAGTTTTCATGTAATGTGCTGCTGGTGATAGTAAAATCATCATCGGTGTTCAGTGAAGCGGCCTTATGATTTGTCTGTTGCCGGGTGATAGTTTGGGAGCTGTATCCCAAACTTTCTGTTCTGTCATTTTTTTTTTTTTTTACTTCTTGAGTGAATGTCGTGCAGAGATAAAGAACTTGAAATAATATTAAAGGGAACATTTTGCACCTTTTTTAAACGTAGATTTCCAATCCGTCTTGATGGTAAATGAAGTCCATTGAATCAATAAACTCCTCAGTTGGTGCTGTATTGACTGAAGGCATTGGTTTCTCCTGCTCGCTGAGCAGTGCCGGGAGGTCCGACATGTACCAGGATGCATTGCGCGCAAGCCTCTCTCCCATGTCGCCTCTACACGCTCCTCGTCACTCCACTCAGCAGCCGGTAAAACAAGAAAACTTGATGGTTGGTCTTCAGGATCGGCAGCATTTATTTGTGCACAAACAGCAAACTCTACTGTACACTCACTTGATATCGTCACCGCTAAACATAAACTCTCCTCTTCTCCGGGTGTGCTCTCTTTTCAGCTCTCCCCGCATTCATCGTCTCTCTCTCTCTCTCTCTCGCTCTCTCTCTCTCTCTCTATGTCTCTCTCTCTCTCTCTGTCTATGTCTCTCTCTCTCTCTCTCTGTCTCTCTCTCGCTATGTCTCTCTCTCTCTCTCTCTCTCTCTCCACCATACACTCCCTACGCACACACACACACAGCCTACTGGCTTTGCTCTTCTCCAAATGAGCTACGCTACTCCCTTACAACAACCAGTGGGTGTTTGCTTTTGGGAGCTCAGTTTCTGGAAGGTCCCCGTCGGCCATGTTTTCTTACATGGCTAATGCAGCAGCAGCCTCGGCCTCTCCGCTGCACTTCTTCAGGCGTATACTTTGGCTCGAATAAATACAGCTGGACATCCCAATCAACCAAAACACTATGAAATGCTTCTTTGTCCATCACATCCTCTGCACTCATATTTTGGGATGAAATTTTTTTTTACTGTTGGAAATACAACCTAGTCTGCAATACAAGCGAAGAGAATAAGGAATTTCCGTTTTTTGAGCGGCATCTAGAGCACGCCCCCTGGATACCCAGAGAAATATTGTACAAGCTGAAATAGCCTTTAGTTCTCTTTCTTGCCTCCAACTCTGTCTCTGTCGAGTCGAATGATGGCGCTGGATGCAGGAAGAACAACAGATTTTGCAGCCGCAAACTTTCACGCTCAATATAGCACACACTGAAGAATTTATTGCTTCAATCAACTACATTTACCATTAACACTGATTTTACATCCCCATAAAAAGTGGCAAATTTCTCTTTTAATTACTGGAGACAATGAATGAACACACAAACTCTTCTTATTTCAGCATAGTATACAATTGGAGGTGCTGGATTGAATTCACCTAAAATGGGGAAAGGCAGAGGAAAGATGGAAAAAATGGTGGACTGAGGCAACAACAATAAAAAAATTAATTAAAAAAAAGTTGCCTTTTTTCTTAGCATGTGTCTGTATGTCTGTTTTTCTGAATGATTTGTGAATGAATATTATAAGTTGTTTGTATATGTCGCCTTAAATAAATTACAATTTCCCTCGTCATTCAACTTTCTTGCTTCATTTACATAATTAATTCAATTGCATTTATTTTTTTCAAACAAATCTGCATCTGCACCTGTCCCTGGCGGTTTTGTTGATTTAAATAACAGCAAGAGGCATGTGTGCACGCAGGCATTCACAGACCCTTGTGGCATTTCTTTTTACATAAACCTCCATACAAATGAGTTAAATACTAAACAGACACAGGTGGCCTCATGAGCATCACAATACTGCTTTATTTTTCCACCTTGTAATAGCCACAGAGATTTATACCGGCAGTGGAGTTGGAAAAAGAGGATCTGCTGAAGGAAAGTGTTTAGTCTGCACTGAGCTCAGCTATAGCAAGAACTCTCTCTTTCTTCTGTTGTGCAGTGTGAGGCTATCTACCCTCCCAGGCCTCTCTCCTCCATCCTTCTCCCTCATTACTAACGAACTCTCTCTGCCAGGCCTTACCTCAGGCGGCCCCCCTATAATTATTCCCCAATGCCACAAACTGGTGATATGGGTGTCCGTTACACACTGTGTGGCGAGCTAAGAAAAACAACAACTGTGGGGCCATTATTTGTCAATCAAAACCAGGGCCAAAACAAAATGCTGCCTGGTACATCCTGAGTCCTAGTTATCATCATTGAAAACTGTCGGGCCAAAGAGCATTTTTTATTGATTTCCTTCCTTGTTTATTTATTTCCATCATTCTGGCATGTTCCCTGATCTCTGTTCAGCTTTGCTACTGAGCCTTTCGTACAATCACGGCGCCTTCCCTTTGATCAGAACAGCGTACAAAAGAAGCTTTTTTTTTATTTATTTTTTTTTTTACTATTGCTAAAACATTGCAAGCAGTTAACACACAAAGTAGAACAATGAACAACTTATTTTTTCCTTCTCAATATAACATCAGGTAAAAAGAAAACAAAAAAACATGGGTAACAAACAAAGGTAAAAAAATATTAATATATCTTTATAAATCACCAAGTATTAACAGGTCCTCACACATCAGTCATCAGAAAATCTCCAATAAGAAAGTATATTTTTACCGTTCAGTAAGTCTATACTCATGAGACCTGAGTATAAAAAGACGAGATGACTTAGACATGTAGTCATCAGCAAAAGAAGATGAATGAATCCGGATCAATGGATTGTAGAAAATGTAATCAATGAAATGGAAGAGCTACACTAAGCCGTTCTAATGAAAAAAAAGAACAACGGTTTTCTAACATTCTATACAAACATTCTGTAGAAATCATGGAAAGCTTTGTTGCTTGTCACCTCCTCTGTTGTTCTGGGCTGTAGCGTCTCGGTGGTAGATGCGGCAGAAAGCTCTGCCTCAGCTTGGACTTGATTCTGATCGGATTCAGAGTGGATCTTGCTTGGCTCTGAAGCTGATCCAACAGGTCAATGTTGTATCTTCCCTGAGTACGTCTGGTCTCTCAGATTACCTTCATTGATCAAACATACTTTTGTTGTCATTTGCAAAGGGGGCAGATGTGCGGGTGATGCACACACAGCAGGGGAGGTCATCACTTTGCTGCAGACAGAGTCTGTTAAAAGTTTCAGTAATGTGCTGCTTATGCTCCTTCAGTGGATGTCGAAGTCTTCTCCTCGGGCAGACGGCTGGAGGAACAGATGACGTTTTCTCTGGATATCTGTATGAACGGTTAAAAAAAAACCTGAATTCCTTGCTGACAACATTATTTGAACATCAAAAACAGACACTGGGATTTTGGGGAAGGATGATGTCGAACGTGAATGTACAAAAGTTTTGCAAAAAAACAAAACACAATTCAAAATTTCTATGAAGACCACATCTATAGTGCATTATGAGGGCATTCATAGTGACTAATAATGCATTTATAATGCTTCACGACTACACTCGTCAACACACATTATGCTTTATGAGGCACTATATTGACAGTCATTCTAGATGTGACTTCTAATGAATTATAAATGTCTTATGGATGCTCTTGTCTGACTGATGGAGCTTATAATGCGTTATGACTACCTATACTCACCTCAACAGTCAACTGTAGTCAGGATTCATAGTACGCTATATTATTCCATGCAGTATGATAAGTTAAGTTATCACTGTATGTGTTGCGTTTATGATCAGGTATGCTTCATAACGCTTCATTGTTTACACACAAGAGCACGTTGTTAAGGACGTGACACAAATGCTGGAACTCAAATGCACGACTCAGGACAAGGTTTAAAAAAAAACCAAAAAGGTCTTTCCTAAAGAACCACAAAGTACAACAAAAAATCACTCTCAGAGGAAAAACGTAGGAAAAGCAAACAGAAAAACACAAACTAAACTTGACTATGGTAACAATGTTGGAAACCGCTGGCTCTCTTGACGACATAAGACACAAGACGAACTGGGACAGGACAAAGGGAGACCAGGACTACATATACCAGAGGTAATGGGACACAGGTGGCAACAATCAAGACAGGGGCTGACAATCTCACAGGCAGGAAACACACAAGGGCAGGAAGTGAGAGGGAAAGGTAAGTACAAAATAAAACAGGAAGTGCATTGACAAGACTAGACATGAGTGACTGTAACTTAACAAGTGAACAATGAGACATGACTAAACATACATCTAAATTATAAACTAAACATGAAACATAAAACATAAACCTGAAATGTAACTTAACCTGACATAAAAGTAAATGAACAAACATGTCCACACACGTAAGATGAGCTGCAGTACAGTTGTTGGAGAGAAGGAGAGCGACAACAATTGGAGGCTGCTCTTTTATCACAGGGAGTTTTCACACCTAAACGCGAAGAGGTGAATCAGGTTGGAGGAAATGATGGAGGGTTTTTTGACACCTGTGATGAATCCTGGGAAATTGAGTCCTGAGCCTAAGCCACCAAGGTGGTGTTTGTTTGTTTTTTTAGCCCTAGGTATTCTTCAAAAAAATTACGCAGAAAGGAAAGGAAAGGAATGTTTTCACTTATCATATCATAACAGTAAATCAGGTTTAGAGACCAGGGCTACAGACATCTGACACGACCAGCAACAATCGCATTCATTCCACAGTTCTTGTCTTTCAAAGGAGAACTCCTAACTAAGACTGAGTGCCTTCTGTTCCCTTTTCAATTTGATTTTAGGGCCAAGAGGGGTGTGCAAGATGCTACAAATCACCTTGTTAAACCTCATACACACCTAGAAGGTAGCAAGGACCACACTAGGCTGATTTTTGTTGACTTTTAATCAGCTTTTAACACTACAGCCACACATTCTCTAACAGCAGTCAGAGATCAAGGGTGAACGGGAACATGGCTCGTGAGCTAACGTCATCCACCGGCTCTGCCGTAGTCATTATGACAAACAGACACATTGTTTGCTGATGACTGAGTAATTGTTAGCCTTCTTTGTGATGATGAAACTGGTGATGACCCAGTTGTTGACGATGTTGTTACTTGGTGTGACAATGCATTTCTACAACTAAGTATCTCTAAAACAAAAGATACGTGCATGGACTTCAGACGACTTCCCCCCCTTAGCTCCTTGGATCAGTGTTAAGGGTGAGGCGGTGGACATGGTAACCGATTATAAATGCCTGATTGATAACCGCCTGCCATTTGATTCAAATGCTGAAGGAAATATGTTCTTGCGTTGTCCGTCCAACTCTAAAGCCATACAAAACGGGTACAAGAAATCTTTCATCCCTGTGTCCATTCAAGCCTTGAATGATGATGATGATGAGGTAACTGCTGTTCTGCTGCTGTAGTTGACAGCTCCATTACCGTGGTGATGATGATGATGATGATGATGATGATAATGATACAGTGACAGTTATGCTTTTTTAATATTGAGGTACAGTGATGATGTTGCATGGTGATGCCAATGTCCAGAATTATAGAGATGAGTCATGTTTGTCGGTGGTAATGTATATTACATTGTGAATGGTGATGTTGCTAGGTAATATTCAATGGTCACTATAAGATTTAAAGCCCCTGTAGTGTGATGGTTCACACTTAAAGCTGTTTAAGCTGTTAAAAATGTTTCATGTTTTGTTATGTATTTTTATTCTTGCTGCAGCACAAATAGCCCACTCGGCACAAATATAAATGGACTTGACTTGACTTTTTCCACTGCGCTTGTTGCTTTTCATTCACTTTTATAACACAAGGCACCTTCCAGGCAGGGAGGTCGGAGCTACTTTCTGGAAGGGGAAGGGCGTCATCACTTCTTTCGCGGTGCCCCACCCTGGACTTCAATTTGAAATAATACAGCTATTAAGAAAATTAAGATTTTGCGAGTAAGATTTAGATGTTCACAAAGCATCTTTATTATGATGACAATAAAAACGGTTCACATCAATTACAAGGCATTATAGCTTATATGCTCATACCCAGGACTGTAATTTCATCATTTCAGGGGCAAGGCCACTTGGTGTTGTACATTTTATTTGAGGGCACAAAGGCCAAATGCAAGGGCAGCAAGGCCATCAAATATAACAATGATTTTGAGTCCATGGAAATAAGGAATTTAACTTAAGGGTTAAGGATGATTTCATTGTTTAATACATAGTATAACATACATCTGTGAAATAAATAAATAAGGCTGTTTATTACACAAAATAATGATTTGGTATTACACTCAGCCCTGGACTAATCAGGGTTAATCCCATCAGATGTTGTTGACTTGCAAGCTTTGTCTGCTAGATCTGTGCTTCCACCACAAGTAGGCTACGTCGTTAAATGGTTTATTTTTTTGTCTGTTTTATTGTGTTTATTGTTGTATTGTCTACTTTGATTTGGGGCTGCGTTTTAGCTGTTAAAAATATATTCTTCCTCATAATTATTTTATATGTATACTTCATATAGGCTACAGTGCACTGTTATCAGGAGAAGAAGGCTTGCAGTTCTTCTCCTGCTTGACGGACTACAGAGGGGGGTAGGAGGAGAAAGGAGCCCTTTGGGGTGTATCCCCTCAAACAAGGAAGGAGACACTGTGCCCTGAGCCGCGGCTCCGTCGAAAACAGACCAGGCGCATATTTTGAGCCGAGCAGAGCAAAGAGCTACTTCTGAAATGCGCCGCTGTGCGTCTGATGGAATCACAAGCATTGTTAAGAGCAGCCGCAGTCAGATCCAGTCTGGTGGAATCCAGGCGCAGTAGTATTGCTGTAAGAAAGAAGTGAGCATAAATGGATAAAGCCCTTCTCTGTATTATGTGGAATGACATTATTTTGCAGTTTCACAAAGTGATGGGGATTTACTTAAATGATTTCAAGTGTGTTTCATTTTCCATCTGATGTCACATTTGGACTATATATCCTACTATATATGCTTGCAGGCTACAATATATTTACAGAACGTCCTACTAAACCAATAACAGCAAACGCATACAGAAAATTCCGACTAAACACAAACCGAGCACTATGAACTTGTTTACAATTTTGCTAGCATACTCACGATCCATATCACACATTACCACATCAGAGAGATAGCTTGTGGGACAAGCAACTAATTAGAGTGACCCAAAAACATGCTGAGCCTAAACTTATTACTAGAAAAATACTACACGCACTTAACGAAGCTGTGTAAATCGCAAACAAAACAACACAAAACGCACAAAAATAAGGGGCCTACCAGCGTTGACATTAATTTTTTTCATGGGGAAGGTGTTTGTGGAAAGGTGCTTAATTTATTTTTATTTGCTATCCTTTCCAAATTTAGATCTCTTGATAGATTTGAGGCAGTTTAACAATGCAACGTGATTATGTCTCAAATGAACAACTTGTTACTTTGACACTCTAACAAGTTTTGCAAGTTTGAAAATGTATAAATCCAGACAACAAATGAATCTCCTTTCTCCTCCGTTAGCATTATCCAAATAAGGCTTGGACAACGGTGAGCAGGCTGGCTCTTGTTCAGTGACCGTCATGGCATGCATCATCGATGATCCAGTCTGACACTATCTTTATTGTTCAGATCCACATAGATTAGAAAGGTCAAAGGTCGAGGACACATTATTATAATTTTTTTTAAACTAACAGAGCTAAAATGTCGGTGAATATTAGACAGAAACATGATTTAGGGGAGATACAAATGTGCTCGATGAGAAGGGCATGCTATGACCACAGCACATTTGTTATGAGACCATGTCAGGGCTGTATGTTTCCTTTAGACTTTTTCAGTTAAAGCTGAAATATATTATTGCATGGGTGGCTTATAAAACTGTCATATCTGTCTAGAGTCACTATTAGAAAACCTCCTCTTACTCCAGCTTGGGATATGATTTTGTCCTTTGTTTTTGTTCCTTCACACTGCATTTGGGTCATCTGCATACTCTCCTTCAAACCTAATACTGGAAATAAGGTACTCACTGACTATGATGTGCCTTGTATAAACAGACAATCTACTTAGCTAGATTGAGACAGCGCTTAGGGTCGTGTCCTTCATGAGAGAAATATGATGAAAACACAGTTTTGTAATAATTAAGTAAAATGAAGAAACCACATTTTTCGTCACCTCATGTGAAGGTAATTTGGGTTGTTTACAGCCTACACACACTTCTACAGCTGCTTGCACCGGCACAACACCATGTTCAAAGAGATTTCCAGCTCTAAAATATATCATTATCTAACATGATGTATTTTCTATATATTCCTGTGGATCATTCTGTTACAGACGAGGGAAACGCCAGCAGCACAGCAATACGAATATTTCCACTCTGATTGGATTGAATACATCAAGCCAGGGATCCAATTATATCTTGAAATAAAATTTTACAGAAGCTCAAACAAACATGCATTCTTACTGATGTATGCAACTAAAAGAAATGATAATATAATAAAGTATGTATAAATAAAGTCATGTGCTTTTGGTGAGTACACCTTACTTCAAGCTCTGCTCATAAGTAGTAACAATAGAATTCTGAGTTGTACTTTCCATACATAGTACAGTGTATTTAATTCATCTTGAAGCACGGTGTGCTGACTGTACAGTATCTTGACAACCTGCATCACCCTTGTTTTGTCAGTGACCAGGGGGGTGCAGGGTCAAACTTGGACTCCAAATGCATGGCGATAGTGACTTACCTAAATTCTGCAATATATCAGGAAAAAAATCCAGAATTTAATGTAAGCTAAAAAGAAACTCAAAAGACAGTCCAACAAAGAAGACAGAGACCACAGGTCAACAATGGTACCCCCTCCCCTCCCCCACCTTCATCTAAAAGACAAAAATTTGCTAACAGATGTTTAATAGCGAACACGCAGCACATTTCACACAATCAAAGGGGTCCTGAGACTGTACTGCTTTTACAACAGAAACATCAAAGAAGCGCTCAGCAGCTGATGTGGCAGAACTCAAGGGGAACGTGTGGAATACATTACATCAGTATTCAGAAAGGCTACGAAGGCAGCTTTCTGCTAATAGAGGGAGTTTCTGTACTGTACACGTTCCACTGTGAAAACAAATGTTTAAATTCTCCCCCCAAAAAAAGCTGGTGCGGCATTGCATTAATTGTATTTAGTTTGGTTATGCACAAAATAAAATAATCTCATACCACTAAATCACAGGGGCGGGGGCAAAATACACTTTACACAGTTTTTCAACTGCATATTGAGTTACAAAGTTTCCCACTCTGATCAGACAATGTTCATATAAAAGTGTGGTGTTTGTTTTTTTTCTTGAAAAATTCCTGATGACTCAAATAATCTACTTTTCCTTTTCTTTATTCAATGTAATATCAAACACCTATTCTATTACTTTCTGTCTCCTGCTTCGGATGTGCAGTTCAACGATGTACAGAATGGCAGGAGGCTCGGAGGCGGCGCTCAAACCAGTACATGTCAGCGCGCATCTGCCCTGAGGTGTTCTTGAACAAGATATTTGATCATACCAGCTCTACATATAAAGCTGACCTTGGATTCTGACCTCTTTGTGCAGGGGCAGGTCAAACAAAACTATCATATTGTTTTTAAAACTGGTAGGTTTCTGCAATGTTTTGAAGGGAGTATAACCTCAGCAACTACCGTGAATGCATGAACGAGATCACAGATTAGTTGAAGTCTAAGGCTTGGTATATGGTAATCGTTTGTTGTATTCTTCCCATGTAAGAATATTGTTATCAAGTCCACAATTTTGAAACCTAGATGTTCTGTAGGTCTCTGGCATATGTTTATGTTCCTGATAAAAAAAAAAAAAAATGGAATAACAGTACTTTGAAAGCACATTTCTAGAAATAATGATATCTTCCTAGAAAACAGAGTCTTCTGCCCTCATTATGCTTGTACATGCTATGTGAATAGGTAAACATACTTCCATCAAAGGTTAAAAGACAGCTGATTACCTTTGAAGTGTTTACTGGAAGCGATTGTGAAACTGTGAAAGCAGTCTTGGGCAACCAATTCTCAATGATAGTGACTACAAATCAGAAAACAAAGATATTCTTTAAGCTTATTCACTTGCAAGATTCTCACTGTTTAGAGTCGTATCCTCATGATTGTTTGCACTTATTGTAAGTCGTTTTGGACGAAAGCGTTAGCTAAATGAACTGTAATGTAATGTAACATTCCACAAACAAGAGTTAGACCAAAGTTCATATTGTAAAAATGAGTCGGTACAGTAACAAGGACACTGGAAAAAACATGGCTGTCGAATATTTGCCTGGACACAGATCTAGCAAAAGCCTGGACGTAACAATGTCAGTTTAAAAGTTTAACTGCTATAGAATTGTGCCTGTCAAGGTTGCTGCTTGCAACAGAACACCCATCGCTGATGGCAGAATGAGGAGATCTATAATGCAAACAGTGCATTGATACTATAGTTTAGTTCTGTCCGTACTTAAGTATATTCTGGTCCTAAATGAGACACATCCATGAACAAACGGCCACTTTTCAGCTTTTAGTTATTTTAAAGATTAAGGCTTATATCACAATGAAACATTGACAGCACCTTGTTCTTCTTTAATGTCTATCATGACATGTCTATCATCTGAAACATAGGCCTAATATGACAGTAATGGAGATTTGTGTGTAAGATGTAAGAGGCATTCTTTGACACAATCAAACATATTCTTGGCGATATTTTTTTGGCCTTGTACCTATAGGCAAACATAATAAAAGTGTTATATAAGAGAGGAAAAGTTCAAGGAAAGTAACAGATGAAAGATGTCCAGATGCGGTTATGGGGAACTTTAGATGATACAGAATGGGAAATGATGGCTCTAATTAACTCCATAAAATACCATAAAAATGGATTGATATTATATAGACCGGGGCAAAATCTGCTTGGTGGAAAAACACGATATGAAGAAAGGAATGTTTAGACAACACGGTAAATTTAATGTATTGATATAAAGAGACCTTGCTAATAAAAAAAAACTGTTGTTTAAAATGATTAATTTATCAATCATAATACCTTTCGCATGAATATAATAAAATCCTCTTGATGATAATTATGAAAATAAATTAAAAATGGGAATACACCAGCGGGTGATGAGGTTCTCCTCGTCCCATGGGAAAAAAAGACACACACACTGGAGCTAAAATTAAAATGAAATATTATAAAACCATTAACTCATTGGATGTCCTTACTTCTGCCAGTTGGGAATTGGTTTTAAAAAGGGGGAGAAACATGTTTTAAAAGTGATAGTGTAGCCTCTGTGGGTAACGCTTTGCCCAGTTGGACATGAAGCCATCATGTCAGCACCTTTTACTTAAAAATGGGGACACATTGTCCAATGTGGCTGATGTCCATGCAGGTGAATGTCGCAGTTAAATGAGAATTAGTGTTTACACGGATGGTCAGTTTGGTTTGGAACAGGACAAGTAGGGTAGCATGGCTGGTTACTGTGAAACATTAATGGTAAATGGTGATGGTGCACAGTTTGGGACTTAATTGTTTAAAAAAAACGACAATAAAACTGCGGTAAATGTACAGCTGCATCGAAATGTGGTATTGTGTTGGTGGGATGTCAATCAAACTATGGATATGCCTATTTCACTCTTCACTGAAATTCATTTAAATTATAACCCATCCCATGAACCCAACGCAAACTTGAGGATATGTTCAGGCAGTACTGAGTGTAGGTCAGCCATGCTTACGAAATTCCTGTAGTTACACGTGTGCAATGGAAGAAAAAGACATAAAGCATAAAAAGTGGCTTTAGATCACTTTTATGTGCATAAGTGTAATACGAGCCATTACTCAGCCCTTGCATATTACTTGATTGTTTAAAATAGCAATCGAATGACTAAATAACGCCGCAGAAACGCCACCTGTGCGCTGAACCCTGAACATACCTGAATCATAAACCTAAACTCTAGCCCAGAAATAACCAAGAATTAACTTGGTCAAAGTGATTACTATTCAGGCCAACGTATGCTTTTTGCTCATCATAGGTAAATAACTGTAGGCCAGTTGTCTTTTCTGCCAAACAGATGACTCGTATCGCACAAGCACCGCAAAGCATCGGCCTAATTACCCTTCACTGCACCAAGCTGCAGTTGTCTTTGGCTGTAAACAGTGCAATCAGGGAGGCAACAATGTGGAACACATCAGAGGTTCCTCACTCACAGACTCCCGGGTGAGTTTGAATCTGTTTGTGATGGACATAAATGAAGAGGGCTATGCAGAAAATGGAGTCGAGCAGAGGGGGTGGGGACTTGCATATAGCATAATAGGAAAATATGATGGAAATGCCTATCCCTTTTGAAAATTGCTTTAAAATCAATCCCACCTCTTAAGGGAACAGTCCATCAATCTGGGAAATCTTTGTTTGTTGATTTACCCAGCATTTAGATGAGAAGATCCATATCAATTTCACCTCTTTTGGTCCACTGCAGAGATAGGTCTGGGATCTGTGCCTAGCTTAGCACAATATGAGCTGGAAGCAGGGAGAAACTGCTAACCTGTCTAGTTTCTCAACCCCAGCAGGAGTGTGGACTGTGCAACCACTGCGAACAACAGATTGTTAGTCAAAGCATTGGCTAATGGAATAACTGGTGCTAAAATCACGATGTTTTGTTTTTACATTTCTATTTCTACAGTGGTTAAACTCCACATGCTCATCCACAACCTCAACCTCATTTGTGCTCCAAACTACATCCGCATCTGTGTCTCCTTCCCCTAATCCCCTTTATTTGTGGTGAAATATGAGCCTTACTTCTATTAAACCATACACTAACATTTCAAGATAACACAAATCTCCACTGGTCATGGCACAATTTTTTGTGACTTCTTTGAATTAGGCCCAATTGACCCTTTGCTAAACCCCCCCACTGCTACTCCGCCAAGCTGTCGACGCTACCATGTGGAGCCCACACTGTCACTATCTGAAGAAATGTAAACTAATTTTTGGTGAGCAGAGAGATGGGTCTACAATATGTGTTTAAAGGATAGATCCAGGATGTCCAACTGATTCAGCAGCCCGAACAGGTTAAAGAGATAGAAGCTAACGTTCAAGCCTCCAGATTACAGTCTACTGTAAAAGTGAACCACAACAACACCTGGCGATTAAGACCGACATTGAAATTAGGAAGCAACACTGTAACTATAAAGCAGGGTAGATCTTTATTCACTGTTACAATCACTGAAAAGCAAAAGCAGCATGTGTACACATTCACTATAGTTCACTAGCTAGCGTAGCATTGAAGTGCTTATGCTAGTTAATGGTGTGCTAACGTGCACTGCTAATGTTATCTCAACAGGATTTTTATGTAGAACTTAATGTTTTAGAAATGTATATCTCGCTCCACCCTCTCCGGGTAATGAGTATCACTATTACACATGCTCCAGGCACAAGGTTTGACACATGATTGGCTTGAACGCCCCAAAACCAGGCTGAAAATACAGGAAATCTAAATGATTGCATGAAAGTCTGTGGAGCAGAGCCATATAGTTGTCGGGCTCTGGTCGGAACTGGCCGATGATATGCTATGATTGGCTATTCTATATTTCAGGGTTGGGATTTAACAAAGTTCCAACACTAATTTCTGTCCACTCACCAAACCACAACATATCAGCAATATACTGTAGCCTATTGCTTCAGTTAAACTTGATTCAAGTAGAGTGTAGTCTGTAGATTTAAGACTTTAGAAGAAGTTTTAGTTGTTTCAGCTTTCGCTTTTGTGGTGACATTTTAGTTTTACACTGTCAGTGATGGACCTTTTTTGTTAAAAATATCTACTGTATTTGCTCAGTGTTATTTAGCTAGTACAGTATACCATCCAGTATACCACTAACAGTCAGTGCTAGAAGCAATGTTGGAATAACAGTTATCTTTCTTTAGCTATGATATCAACACAAAGCTTTTCAAACCCCGGAGGCTTTGATAGGTGCCTCTCACCTGTTAATTAAATAAAACACACTACTTTTAATTCATAATGGATTTGTCTTGCTTCAGTTTCCTTCCCAGCCTGCTGTGAAAGTGACCGTGAGGTTAAACTCTGACAGCAGTGTGTTCAGCTCCGTTTTCCATGATATGGCAGAAGCCTTCTCATAGATGATGCAGCACAGTGAGTGATGTGAATGTATGCTGTCAGTATCTGTTCTAATGATACTGATGTGTTTCTTATAATGAAGCTTCTCCTGTTCAGACTAAAACTTTTTTCTGAACACCATCTGCTTTACCAAGCCCTTGAATGTCACATGGGACCTCACAGTTATTCATACAAAGCGTACTGTTGTGTGATGTTAGTATAGTTGAGCGGCACAGTGTATTGAGTCATGTGATGTGTCTGCAGCTTTGGAATTGAGTCAAATGGTATTTGCTGGGCATAAGCAGGCAATGTTTTATCTACTCACTCCATTTAGTGAAAGGTGGAACATTTTTACGCAGTTTCGGTCACAGACATTGTGTATTTTGCTGGTTTTAAAGCAGGACTAGAGGATCCCAATCGAGACCAAAATGAAATCAGCATTTCAACACAGACAAAGTCACATTTCTGACGACAATATACAATTTGACCAACTTTATCTCTTTATTGCTCCAAGGGGCATGATCCAGTCTGAATAATAATTACTTTAACTTGCACTTTGGGGGAAAGTCTATTGGAAAATATCGTGCAATATGTATTCATTAAATCTGAGGAAACCCCTGGATCTAACAAAGAACACTGCACTACCATCTCAAAGTGACCAATGTCAGTTTCATGCTGAATCGAGAGGATAGCTAATTTGAGACGACAAATTCAATGTACAGATCTTGCATAATATCACTGACCTGCCACACAAAGCAGGTTCAACCTAGTAAGCCTTTTAAGTTTTCCCGTTTTCAGTAATAACACAGGATCAGTGGTGTAAGGTAGTTACAATCCGCCCCATTGCACACTGTTATGACAGGCCCTAGTGCAAGCCACACACACACACACACACACACACACACACACACAAACACACACACACACGTCGTATTGTCTCGTCACATGATCAAAAAGAGACTTGAGTTTGGACAACACATTACCCAGCAATCATCATTGCATATCTGTATATGACAAAAATACAAAGAGACAATAAGAAATCATTATTATTCAATTTAAGTATTAATTAATTCAATCATTTTTTTTATATTTTATTCAAAGTTTGGGCAGCAGCAACTCAGTCCACAGGGACTTGATTTGGAGTCAGAGGTTCGCTGGTCCAGGTCTCCGAGTGTGGACTGGTACTTGGAGAGGTGCCAGTTTGCCTCATGGGCACTGCCGAGGTGCCCTTGAGCGAGGCATTGGACCCCCGCACTGCTCCCTGGGCACTGTATGGGAGCTTCCCACTGCTCGAAATACAAGGATGGGTTAATTGCAGAGTTTAAACTCCCCTGTGTGTGCTGTCCTGTCTATGTTTGATGATAAAAACAAGTAGATTCTCTTCAAATCCTCCATTTCTGTTTTAATTGCTTATGTAGAATAAACATATAATGTTGTTATCGCTGCTGACTGTTTTGCCACTATTTTGTACGCCCTTGTCACTGATCCAGCTATGTCCTATATCCTCAAGAGGAGATAGAGTTTTTATCAGTTAATCACACAAATATCCACCGACAAAGATCAGAGTATTTAACATAGGAATACACTTTAGATTTATCATTGCAGTTGCAAAAAAATATATAATTCAGTGGGATAAATTATAGAGAATATAAGTACAGCATGTATAGAACTAGTATTACTATATTCTATTGTATTTTCAGCATAAACATCACTACTCTTATTGATGTTGATGTGGTTCTATTCTTGAGACTCGAGCGGCCATCACCTCATGTGACCTCGCACAGAGGCAGCTTGTTGTTCACTGTGATGGATTACCCATTACAATCAAGTGTCAAGTCTCTCCGAGTTGATTATAACAACACACTGAAGCAAAAAGAATAATTTCACTTATTACCTGCCAGGAGATCCTTATTTTCTATGGCAAACATTTTACAAACCAAAGAGCCCTTAAACATAGGAGCAATATTACATTAATCATTTTAGCAAATTCATTTCTTGTATCTTTTTTTTTTTTAAAAAGTGACTGTTGTAAGAAAATATCTGTAATTTTAATTTTAAGGGTCACAGTAAAACAAATAAAATGCTGTTACCTAACTGCAAAGGCTTTTCCATTGTAAGCTGTTGTACTACATTTTCACTGAGGACTTGAGGAGGACTTGACATTGAGGAGAATCATGAATGAATCAAAACAATCTTACTACTTTTGAAATTATACTGGGGCAACCGGTTGCATCTTTGACCATAATGCAGTAAAAAAAAAAAAAAAACCCCATCCACTTCCAACCTCGCACTTCTATCTATCTCCTAATAGTTTTCCATCAAACCGATTGATTCTAACCTAATTCTTATAAATTGCTTCATTAATTGCTCCACTAAAGCTACTGACTGAACAGCTCATTTGCCTTGATGCATGACCCTCAATACAGTCCAACATGTCCAGTGGACACTCAAACCAATCAACTTCAAAAGCACCCAAATACAAGTTATTTTCAGCCTACTAAGTCTCATTTTAACTCGATAATGAAATAATGAAAATACATATAAGACCTTCTTGTTTTTCACCTTGCTGGTGGTCCAACGGTGAAAGAGTGTTTGAGTAGCCACAGGAAAAGGTCACGGTAGGTTAAGATTCCAGCACATACTTTTCCTTCACTAGCGTCAGTAATTGGGCTCTGCATTAATGCTTGCGTGTGGGCAGTAGCATGGTGAGTGAGTTACTGTAGCTGGGGTGCTAATTGCTTATCGAGGTTTCTAATATCGTGTAGTAGAATCCGCTAGCATTAGACCCTTAAAGTTAGTTTGTGTAGCTAGCAGATAATTATTCCAAGGACTTTGTATGTCAAATAAATCAACTTGTGTTGGACTGTTCATATTTCTGAGGATTAGATAGTGACGTGCTCGTGACGAAGACTTCAACCTCCACCTGTGGCCTGCTAATCTCCTTCCTCAAGGACTGAGACACAAGAGACTTAAAAGTTTGACATTTCATTTCGGTCTGAGTGAAGAAGCATTGCACCCTCACCACATGCTGATCTGTGACATCTGTTTTAAATGTATTTTTATTTAGTGTGTGTGTGTGTGTGGGACACACAGGAAGCTCTTCCTTTTCCCCTGCCACATACGTACAAGCAAGAAACATGAGGCAATTTTCAAGGGTGAAAGTACCTGATGGGCATAATTACAGACCAGTCAAAATACAACCTTCCCAAGAATTTTCCCAGGTTTCAGAAAGACTAAGTAAAGTGTCATTAGTTCATTTATTTATTCATGAAAATGTTTATCTCTGTTGGCAAATCTTGGTATAATCTCGGAACAATGTTATTGTTTTTTTCTTTCTTTCATTTATTTTTTTTTACATGTTTTTAAATCTGTAGTGGATTACATCGTTTTAAAAAACGTGTGTCGGTGGAGCTAGTCTGACCGACATACTACAAGTCGACAACATTCAAACACGACAAAATGCAGCTCCTCTGTGACATCAGGTCCAACGACTGTTATTTTTGTGCCATTGCAATCTACTGAATTATTAATAGTAAGCAGTGGCATTTTTTATTCCATGTCCATGCTTCCTCCTGTAAACGGCTTCACTCAGCACTCAGGTAGCAACTTGCTAAAAGAGAATCTTGATTTTTTTCTTTTTTTTTTTTTTCTTCTTCTTTTAAAATATTTTCCTGTCATGTGTGTCCAAACCCTTTCAGCATCCTCTTGCTATCTGATATTTCCTCTCAAACTCCCCAGCCACATCTCAACCATACACACCTTCTGTCTTCACAGTTGTCTATCCCTAATAGGTTGACAGGTTTGTGGCAGAAGATGCTGGTTGATTTATTGGGTGCTCCAGGTTCTAGTGGTGCATGTCTGACTTGCATCTTCTTAAAAAGACATTTAGCTCTTTTCTCATCCCTCTAAAGTGTCCTCTGTAGCACACAACACGCGCTAACACAAGTATCAAAGGAGCATTTTTATTTTTATATTATAAAGTTGTGTACCAGCAGCTCAGAGTATGGCACAATAAATACACCAAAAAGTCAGGGATGGAATCCAACGAGCACTGAAATCATACATGTTAGACATTAATTATTAAAACTGAATATTATATTTTTTACATAAATAAATATTTCAGGAAAGTGAGCATTTTCTACAGAAACACAGTACACAGTTACAGAGCCCTGTCATACAAAGGAAGAGATAGCAAGCAACTCGAGCCTAAGTGAGTGCTGACGGCTGAAGACCCTGTCTTTTTTTCATTCAAAAACCCACTGGTTGGAACTCGTATTCCAAGTCAACGGCATCTTTTTCGACAGAAACCTGACATTGCGGTAAGCTTAAGTGCTGCTCTGCGTTTTCTGGTTTTCATGCACAATGACTCCTTGGGGCCCCAGCACTAAAAGCCATTAGCGCTCCCAGTGGTGTAAAACTTGCATGAATCTATAAATCTTTCAAGGCAGTGGATTGAATGTGTACTCCTGATAAAGGATAGATTTTGGATGAACAGTGCTGCAGCTGAGTCAAGCTGCCAACAGCACAGACTCTGATGTTTATTAAAGCAGTAAGAGGACATGAAAACTTCATTCTCTAAGGAGGTGTTATTCAAACACTGCACAAGCCTCTCCAACGGATGGATCTTTCGCAGGGAAAGGAATCTATCTATTGTATCTTCTAAAATATTTAGATGTCACATTTTCTTTTGCAGGGCGTGAGGACATTTTTTTTTTTTTTTTTTTTTTTTATACATAGCTGTTATGGTTAGAAACAAAAAAAAAAGAGAAAAAGAGAGCAGACTAGCAAGTTCAACAGAATCATAAAATGTTGAAAACAACCACTCATACTCATGTCTATTTCACTTTACAAGGATGTTCCACATATTGGCCTAAGAACATGAATTTTGCGAAGATGTTCACCCTCCACTAACAAGTCTGCTGCTGTTGCTCACTAACAAGTCTGCTGCTGTTGCTCTACCATATCCATGTACTGTATTTTTCTCTAGCATCAAAGCAGAGCTGGGGGAGCGACTGCACGGTGTTTGTGCCAAGCTGTGAAGGACAATAGGAGGGGCAGACAAATAGGGAGGTGGGAATCCAATCGCCCAGCACAAGGGCAAATTATCTGACCAAGGTGCTGAGAGTGGAGTGTCTTCAGCCACTAATTGATAAGAGCCTTCTATCTTTAGTAAGCAGCATTGTTTGGCTCAGGACATCAAAACCTTGGCTGTGGCTGAAAGGCTCGTTGTGTCCCACTCCCTCCTTATCCCGGGCTATCGAGGGAGGGTAAAAGTCAGGATGTCACCTTGCCAGGGGGTGACTTTTCTACTTTCCTGCCTGAAACATTGGAGTTGTTTTCACTAATGTGAATTTGAGCCTTCTACTGCTTCGTGTTATTTCCATAATAGAAATGGCTTATAGCGCCTGACATACAGTGTCTCCTTTAGCTTGCTTTTCATTATGATTTAATCGCAGAGAAGAGGGGGGAAAAAAATCATGACCTTGTGCGATTTTATAGTTACAAGATAATTAGGAAGGGGTGCATTATCCTTGGTCAAAACATGTCGAGGAATAGTGCGGTCAAATAAGTACTCTGGGTGAACAGTGCAACTTTATAATTGAGTTTATTCCTGAAAATAATCTGAATTTGGTAAAGCAATATGATTAGAGTACATATTTTTGTCCTACTGTTCTGCTAAAAATCTACAGGAAAGACAAGATTAGCATAGATGTAAAAAAAAAAAAAAGACCAACAACAAATAGACAGAAAGTACAAACATGAGATCTCAATCGGAAAAGAAGCCAGTTGGATTCTTGGTCCAATGGTCCAAGCCAAAACAATACTAGTTCAACCCACACTCTCAGACAGGCTTACTGTAAGAAAAATGTTTAGACAAATGGTACTATTCAGTGGAAATCTCGATTAAATGACATAAAGGGTTTATGGTATATGTCTCCTATAAAACCAAAGGAAAATGTTGTAAAAAAATTAAAAAGAACTCTAATCACAGAATCATTTTGCTGGATTTTAACACAATGGTCACTTTGGCTGTTTTGTTTAAATAAAATTAATTAAAAAATTAAATGTGGTTAGCCGTCCAGAATTTAAGCTATTTAATATATCCTGTATAGTGGTGGCATATTTGTGATGCCACTAACAGGTAAGAATTGTGGCTTGTTCAAAATAAATCAAATCGTGCAGGTTTCATGAATTTTACGAAGCACACTCATGCTCCCCAGAGAATGATCCCTTTCCATGTTGGACCCTCAATGAGCTTCCCGCTGTATCACACTCGGGCCAAACATGTCAGCTCCGCACACGCACAATATCGTATAATCGAACAGGCAGATGTAAGTTAGATTCCAGGACAGTTTGGAGCACATTCCTGCTCCAAAGAGTAGAAGGGGTTAGCCATTCAAATGTTAATGATGCCACGGCCACGAATCAAGTGCCCCCAATGTTTTTTGTGATTATTCTGTCACGCCTTGGTAGGTTAAAAAAAAAAATGCTGTTAATCCCAAACAACGTCATCAATTGCTAACCATTTGAGGTCTTGATTTAGTCTTGTCTCCCTACCTGCACCATCATCAGCTTCTACATTGGCTGCTATCTTGAAAATTCCACAAACAGTATTGTCTCTCTGAAATAAAAGAAACATATTGTTTCAGTGCTTACATTTCATTAAAATAATTCTCCTTTTAAGCCTTTAATAACATGAAAGAAAACCTGGTTTGGAAAAAAATCTTTCTCCACACCCATTATTTGTCTACAAAAATATCTGTGGCACACATAAGAAGGGTGCGTATATTCATATTAGTGTGTATGTGTGATTGTACACTACTAGTCTAACACAGAAAATGAGAAATTGGGCCAGTATAACCTCATAGTCACAGTCAATTCATGGACCAAGTTAGTCTGTTTATAAGACTGTTAGCACCTGACGCATCCAAGCAGTCCACCAAGTTTCCTGCTGGTTTCTGCTGGCTCTACTGATTTACCATTCCTTTTATGGAAATTGTAGCATATCATGGGTTGCAGCAGTGCATTTTGTATTATAACCATTTAATCAAATTCAGCTTGCTTCTGTACTCCGTATTGTAAAAAAATAAATAAAAATAGCACACTTGTTTCATGCACCAATGCATTTGTTCTTGTACTCTGTATGCAGCATGTTTGCATTTACTTTATTCGAAATTTGAAATGGGAGAAGTTTCCTAAAATGTATTAAAAGGTAACCGCTTTTATTATAGAAAACCGTTTTTTTCAAACCTTCTGTACTTTTGCATCTCACAAGCGGCGCGTGCCCTACCATTCCTTTTTAAACTATAAATATTAGCTGCATACATGTCGAATGTGTATTTCTATATATATATAAAAAATAAAAAAAAAGCAAACATTTCAAATTTAAATTCCAAAAATGTCCCAGTGTTTCATTTACCAAATGCTCTATCAGTTACTAAGAGGAAAATACAAGCTTCTGTTGCAAAGACAGGTTCATTTCTGTGAGGTCATGCCATTGATTAGCCACAGATGCCCCGGAGGCCCAGAAGTGAGGCAGGTTGCAAGCTGACCTGAATTAGACAGTAAAGACGACATCTGAGCCAGTTCAATTAGCAAATTCTAATCCACACTGATTACTCTAAAGCCACACCGCTACTGATGGATAGTTCCCTTCCTGACAGTCGGACTCCCAGAGTGCTCTTTGAAATGTGTTATCTTTTGAAAGGATTAAAGCTCCAGGAAACTTGATCTGGAATTGAGTTTGTTGTTTTTGTCTATTCATGTAAACACTATGCAGTAGGTACAGTTTATGTGTGGTGTACTGCAAAGCATCTAAACATTTAAAAATAATGAAATAACATAAAAACTACCACCGTGTACTCTGATATTTCTCACACAAGCTCAAATGCCAGGATGCTAGGAGTGTTCGAGTGGCAGAGAGGAGTAGGGAGATATGTTAATGATGCATTACCAACGAGCTGTTTAACGTCACACGTCCGCACGAAGCTGCAGCTGCAATGGTAAAATATGTAAGTAACAAGGATTGTATCAATACTGATTCACAACTTATTTGGAAAACCGTTGCCCGGCTACACAAAATGCCAACAATGGAGCCATCACTAAAGCTAGTTTACCGAGCCCAGTTTGTTTCATGATGAGTCCTGGCCGAAATGTGCACCGACTGCAAACATCCCTTTGCCTTCTCTCATGAAATAAATTGCTTAGAATGTTCAGAGGAAAAAATGCAACCAATCATACAGTTAGCTCCTGTAAGAGTCATTGCATTGGTGAAAACCACATGCAAGGCCAGCATTAGGTAGCTAGCTCCTGATTGTCTACACATCAAACGTGCCCAGAAATGTAGGCAAGACAACCAACACAGTTAAACAATTTGCATTGCTTCCATGAGGACGAAGAAAAAAAAAAAAGTCCATTATTCAAACATTGCGGAATTTTTCGCCCCTACGGAGCGCTATAGATCAATAGTTTTTTAATAGTTTTTTATAACCAAGTTGTTTGTCTTGGTTCAGTTATTAACACACGCATGTGCACGAGGTCAAACGCGCATTACCACGCGGCAATGCGATAGTTCGTTGTGACAGTTTCCTGCTGTTCTACTAATTGTACAAATCAAACAACATTTTAAGACGAGACGTTTTTTCTCGGAACTCTAAAAGCTGAACACGCCCACTATTCATTAAAGCATAGTCAATATCTGCAATAACGTTGGAATCAATATGTTCATACTAAAATAAACATTTTAATCAAAATTTCTGAAAGTCATTGACAAGTGGTCGACTTATTCATGTTCAGTGTATGGGTTGTTTTAGAATGTCAAGCATTTTAGTGATTTTATTTGAGTTTGGAGAACTCGTTGAAACTGAAGGGAATTTAGTTACAAATGTACAATGTTGTGTGTTAGGTACCTTCTGGTGGTGAGGAGTAAACGTTATATTATTTGGTGTGCTTTGCCGTTGGTTTTGGGATGCAGATTAATATTAATCTCTAGAGGCATTTAGTTACATATCTCATTTCATCTGCAAGCCTATTTTATTGTGTTTAAATTATGAAATTGGGACCGTGAACAGATGTGATTTACACCAAACAGCTTTGTTTTGTGTGTTGACTCTTCAGCTGTGCTGTTTTCAAACAATACTTTGTTTTTGTCTGGGCAAAAAAAATCTACAAATTTATTACCGATTTGCTTTTGCGAATGATGAATAGCTGCCATTGTTTACCATTACAATGCGAATGGCCCCTGTAAGTCCTCTAATGGCCACTCAGCTGATGGCAGCAGACAATAAGGGATACTCAATATGCCCGTAAATTCTGCCTTGCTCTGACATCAGCTTACACGCTCAGCAAATCACTAGACTGGCAGATCTCAGTCCTCCCTTATCCTTCACTGCACTCCCACCTCTTTCTATTACTCCTCCGTGATTAATGCCCCACCATCATCAACAACATACACCACAAGTTGCATATCTAATGTAAAAACACTCCATGAGCTTTCTCGGGTGGGTTTGAGGGTCAGACGGAGTTTAAGACCTCCCATCACCACAAATCCTCTCAGTGTCCTTCTGAGGCTACTGGCAGCAGAGAAGGAATAAATTACCGGCTGAAGAGAACCGTAGGCTCTTTTTTTTAACTTTTTTTATTTTTTTATATCAAATTCCAGCCTTTGTATCACTATTATTTTGCAGCCTCCTCCAGTCTTTCACATCCACAAAACCCTAAACCCCAGCTTTAGTCTCACAATCACCTTACTTACTCCAAAGCAAGGTGAAATGAATGTGACCCGACCAATCTAACTTCTCAGGTAGCATGAAACCTAAATCACTCAAGTAAAATACACAAGGAAATGCTCTCTTTTTCTCTCAAAACTTGATAGCAAAATTCACCCGCACACAAATACTGCTACAATTTTCACAGATGCTTGCATTAGTATTCTGCGGGGACGTATCCCAATGACATGTAATACATCATAGTCACAAGGAGGCACTTGCACTGCAGAGTTGACGTGCAAAAATATCGGCAGAGCATGTTTCAATGTTTTAGGCTACAGTCTTTATCCTAAAAAAACGTTCTCTGAAGTTTCATGAGAGACATGCATGTATGTACGTGCAACCCACATACTGCATGAAGACGCACTCACACGGTGGTATAGTAAATGCGTTACACCCACCAACCCCCACCTGCCAACAACACTCTCACACACACCAACACGTTGCACATCAGGGTCATAGAGTCTTCGCATCATGGGATATTTGTGAAATGTGATATGAAGGGGGTTGGGGGACTGTGTGTGTGTGTGTGTGTGTGTGTGTGTGTGTGTGTGTGTGTGTGTGTGTGTGTGTGTGTGTGTGTGTGTGTGTGTGTTTTCAGGGACAGGAGTCTTCTCACTTCGAACAGTGAGCCAGGCAGGAATGCTGAATGCCCTTGACTAACCTTGTAGGTTTTACTGTGCTTTTATGAGAGGGTATAAATCATCATGATGTTTTAAAAAAAAAAAGAAAAAGAAATGCTGCTGTTTTACAATGTGCACCCAGATTGACAAGGCAAATGCCCCCCCCTAAAACAAAGCATATTACAAATACTGTCCGGAATACACTGGACACTGAAATTCAACACAGCTCAAAATAATGAAAGGATGTCAGAATGGAGAAACAATGAGAAATATTTTCAGTGGACACATAAAAATGAATCACTCTTGCGGGGAACATAAACACAGTGCAGTGCTGCTGCACTTGCAGGTGAATGGAAAAACACAAATTATCATACTGATTGCTTTTCGCCTCATTGTGGAGATTTCCATCTTTATTTCATAAAATGTGTACATACAAACAAAGATTGGGAAGAAGACAGGTTTTAATGGCATCTACTGAGAGAGACTCTCGTCTAGACGCACAGTTTTTCAACAGAAACCGTAGAAGAGCAACTCTCCACTACTGCTCTACAATGTAAACAGCTCGGGCCCAAACCTTTCCACTCAACAACACATTTGCTCGCAAACGGCTCCCACTCATATATTCATGTATTCATGTGTTTATCAGAACTTGGCGGCTTACGTTGCCATTTTCTCCTTATAATGGTGAGCAAATGCACTTCCATACTGGAATGGAAATAGTCGTGGATCCCATGAAAACCCTGATACACTTCTTTTTTCTTTTCTTTTCTTTGTGAGATAGAAAATAGGCAGAGGAAGCAATGATGACTGCAGCGTGAAAGGCCAAATTTTGCCTGTTTTCCATACCTGCCGTGCATAATCTTACATGCCAAAAGCTGTTATCAACATCCAGGTGTCAGAAGTAGTTTATTTCTTTTTTTTAAAATAAATTACAAAAAAAAAAATTGCTGCGTGAACAGGGAGAGAGAAGTTGTCATTTGTATCCAAACTAACTAAAAAGAGGTAATTAACTCATTTGATGACATGCATATTAATCCCCTTCATTAAGCTTGACACTTTTCCCTCAATGTCCTCATGCGTTTACACACTTAGAGTACATATTGCATGGAGTTGATATGTTTCCCCATGTTTTTAAGCGTGACATATTTCAACATATGTTTGTGATAGGTTCACAAGTGTCACTATCATTACCTGATGCTGCAGGCCTGGGCTCTGTACCTACCTGCCTCAAGCATCTCCTCCACCAACACTAGTGGGCAGTCACATTCCACACAGGCTCATTGTGTGCTTTACCTGGGTACCAGCGTGTTGCACACACACACACACACACACACACACACACACACACACACACACACAC